>JAJOOO010021994.1:0-36873 GCA_029582685.1 Solanum piurae
AATTACATATATATATATATATATATATATATATATATATATATATATAAAATTAGGTTTAGAATTAAGTTGGAGTTAACCATTTTTGTCCCTTTTTGGTTATTGCCTTTTTTGATGATTACGTTTATATTTTATGTTTGAACATCTATAATAGGTATACTTATACGTGTTTTAAGTATTACTTATGATTTATATCAGAAAGTATAGTTAAGGGATTAAATATTATTACTTTGGTTATGTTATTAATTATTGACATAACCGAATAATCAAACCGAAAAAAACCGAATCAAATAAAGAAAACCAAATCAAATCAAATTTATTTTGGATTGGATTGGGTTATACTTTTACAAAACCAAAAACCGAAAAATCCAAACCAAATAGTGCAAAACCAAACCGAATGCACACCCCTACTAATAACCATGATAAATTATATGAATTTAATGTAATTAGTCAATACGATACAATTAAGTATGGGAAAGTTACATAAATATACTCCGTCCATTCCATATTAATTGATCACTTTCCATTTTGTACGGTGCTTAAAAATCATAAATAAGAAGATGATTTTACTAATTCACCCCTTTAAAAGCTTCTTGGGAATTTTACAAACAAATGTAAACACTTTAAAAAATACTATAATTGTAGGGGTAATATAGAAAAAATTACAATTAATACTTTCTTGATTTAGTAAGGTGATCAACTAATATAAGACAACTATATTTAGTATAATACTCCCTCTGTCCCTGATTACTTATCCTCTTTTGAATTGGTGAGTTTACCATTTCACCCCTATTAATTATGAGGTGGTTGAATTAAAAATTAAAAATTTTCAATAAGTACTTCTACCTTTTTCAAAATAATTAATTGAGGGTATAATAGGTAAAAAAAATTGTCCTTTCTTGATTTGTCAAAGTGGACAAGTAATTAAGGACAACTATAAAAGAAAATATGACAAATAATTAGGGACAAATAGAGTAATCAATTAATATGAGACGGAGAAAATATTTGCTATGAAATAAAATATTACAACACAGAAAAGAAGAAAACGTCAATAGTCCTTACCTAAATAAAGTGACATTTTGTGGTTAGATTCTCAATTTCCAAAAGATAGACTTGAATTTAACCAAAAATATGACAGCCCCAAATCCCAATAATAAATTAATACAAATGTGGAAATGGTCAGTATAATATCTCTTAAATGAATAAATTTCTTCTAATTAAAATTGCAAATTCATGCGTGAAGCTAAGGTTGACACTAAACAACCAACAATAATAGTATGAACAAAAATATATTTCTCTCTTTTTAATAAAATCAAACATATAATTGATGTCCAAACATGTTATAAAAATTAGCAATTAAATATGTAAGAAGTTTGTGTCTCTACCAACATGGTTACGGTGGTGGGATGGTTGAGAACCCTCTATTCTTAGTCCGTGCTTTTGAGTCTAGAAATGAGAAAATTTTGCTGAAAGCTTCACGTCTATATATAAATAAGCCTTGCAAAAACGTAAATTTAGATTTAGTCTAACTTCAATATGGATATCGGATACCGATTGATTGGGAATTTTTTTTTGTGTCCCCATAAGTTATTTTATATTAATATGTTTAATTATAAAAAATTGCTTTCACCTTTCACAAGAATTTTGTCTTAATGTAAGACTATGGTAGTATTTGAGGGAGGTTTTAAGTGGTACTTGGATGATTTGAATCTCAAAGTTGACTTACATTTGTATCACTATTTCTCTCTGACTTATTATTTATTTCATTTCCAAAACGTCATAAAAAGAAATTAAAAAAATTACATTATTTTCTTCCCCTTCTTATATGATCAAAAATTTTGAAGAAAAAAAAAGTGTGTTTTTTTTTTTGTAAGAGAAAATTTAGGGTTTCTTGAAAATGATTCAAGGGACAAATAGTAGTGCTAATAATCCACAAAACATACCATTATATTCATCAAATCATCATCATAATAATATTCAAGAAGATATATTTTCTTCATCTTCTTTAGTACATAATAATTCTCATCAACAACATTCATTTTTATTCAACTTATCTCTTCTCAAAGAGAAAGTTCATCAAGTTCAATCACTTGCCACCATGTTTATTACTCCGGATAATCAAACAATTATCCATCAACCTCCTGAGTCAATATCTATGGTCATCGCGAATATGGGAACTTTGATCCAAGAAATCATCACAACTTCTTCTTCCCTCATGTTTTCTTGCCAAAAGATTGCCCTAGACTCTACCTCGCTCAGTCAGAATTCAAGTAGATATCGCGAACCATCTCAAAATGATGTTGGTCATGGTCAAGGTCAAGTTGATCATTTGCTTCAAGATTATAATTGGTATGAGGATAATTACAATTCTAATTGTAACACTCATGAAGATAACAAAAATCATGTTACTAATAGAAGTACTATTATAGCTAGTAGTACTATTAGTCATGATAATTATAGTAAAGATTTTGGAAAAAGGGAATTATTATTGAGTACTTCAAAAGGTAAAGTTGTGACTCATGAAGAAAATAATTATGATATTATTGAGTTAGATGCATCTGATTTATTGGCAAAGTATACACACTATTGTCAAATTTGTGGTAAAGGGTTTAAAAGGGATGCAAATTTGAGAATGCATATGAGGGCTCATGGAGATGAATATAAGTCTAGTGCTGCATTGAGTAATCCTATGAAGAGAATCAATGATTTAACGAGCGATGGATTGTTGAAATCAAGTAGTAACACGATTAAATATTCGTGTCCTCAAGAAGGTTGTAGGTGGAACAAGAAACACGCGAAGTTTCAACCATTGAAATCAATGGTGTGTGTTAAGAATCATTACAAGAGAAGTCATTGTCCTAAAATGTATGTGTGTAAGAGATGCAACAAGAAGAATTTTTCTGTGTTGTCTGATCTTAGAACTCATGAGAAACATTGTGGTGATTTGAAATGGCAATGTTCATGTGGTACTACTTTTTCAAGAAAAGATAAGCTTATGGGGCATGTTTCATTATTTGTTGGACACACTCCACTTATAAAAGAAAGTGCAAGGTAGCTAGTGCAACAACAACGGTTAACCATGATAAGTCGATAACATATCCAGAGTAGTTCCATAAGTACTCAGGCTTGAGGAGGGTAGAATGTACGCATGTCATAACTATCTCTACCCCTGAAGTAAAAAGGTTGTTTACGAAAGATCCTTAGCTCATACGAGCTAACTAGCTAGTAGGTTTTATAATTTACTTAGTTGGTTTGTACTGTAATGCACCTATTTTTTGTTGTAAAATGTTGATGTGCTTGTATTTTGATGAATCGATGTAACAATCAATTATCCTAGCTTGAAAGATATATTATGCCCTAGTGAAATATGATAAATAGTATAATAACTAGTTATAGTATAACTTTGTGACCTTATATTGGAACTCTACCTAGTTATGTATCTCTACTTGCTTGTCGAATATAATCATGTGACCATCTAATCATGAGAAAACTTAATTTTAATAAATGTATTACTTGTTTTGCAATGCACTTTTTAATTTTAATTTTTTGTGTTGATGGGATTTGATGAAAAATGTCGTAGCCTTTGTGAAAGATGATAAATAGTACACCTTAACATATATGGGATACGACACAAGTATTCTCTAGACTATAATCGAAATTTCAGATATACACCTTAACTAAACTAATGTTCTATTACCCCTGAACAAATTTATTTATAATTTTGTACACCTTTTTGGCTTACGTGGCATCCAAACATCTCCCACACGCCTCAACTACGTGGAGACACAGAGTGTGCCACGTAAGACAAAAGGTGTACAAAATTACAAACAAATGAATTCGAGGTAATAGGACCTTAATTTATTTAAAATGTGTCTCTGAAAATTCGATCATAGTCTAGAATGTTCTTGTATCTTATCCCTAACATATATAGTTGTGTAACCTTATATATGTATTTTCAATGTGATGAAAGATGGGTGGTGAGATCCAAGCTCAAATTAACAACAATAACATATCTAGTGTAATCTCGTGGATTGTACATTAGAAAAATAGAATCTACGCATAGTTAGTAATCAAATGTGCAATGTGTTATGGAAGACACACTCAAATAGTAAAAAAATTCAATTTGCATTGACAACATATATAAACGTGTCATTTAACTTGTTATTAATTGCCATTTACGATTTTCAATTTTGACTGTGCACAAATAAACACTTAAACTTGTATAAAATTAAACTACATGTAGACACACACGTCATACATGACATATACAACTCAATTCGATTGTATCTCACGCTAATCGACACTAAGACATGTGAGTCTAGTTATTCAAACTCTATATATACGTTTAAATATCTATTCGTGCATACTCAAAATTAAAAATCATAAATATCAGTTAACGAAAGTTAAATGACATCTTTATGTACGTAAAATCGCTTTTTTGGCTTCCCTCCAAATTATTTTATTCTTATAACGCCTCACAGAGGCTTAATCTACCGTTAAATCACTCTTTTAATCAAACGGCAAATATCAACGATCCGCGCAAACTACATACAACCAATAAAAATCTCCCACGTGGATCCTTCAAAACTACAAATCGATAAAATCTCAACCGTCCTTTCTACGTTCAAATCAACGGTCCAAATTCACGATCCGCGTCATTCCAAAGCAACCAATCAAAACTCAAACCCCAAAAAAACAAACTCTATAAAATCTCCGCCTTTTCTTCTTCTTCCCTCCATCAACAAACTCAAATTCCTCACTTCAACTCTCTTTTTTACTCAAAACCCATTTTCAGATTCTCAATTTCAGTTCCAATGGCACCAAAAGCAGCAGAGAAAAAGCCAGCAGAGAAGAAGCCAACAGAGGAGAAAAAGGCTGAGAAAGCCCCAAAAGCAGGGAAGAAGTTACCAAAAGAATCTGGTTCTTCTGGTGCTGATAAGAAGAAGAAGAGATCTAAGAAGAGTGTTGAAACCTACAAGATCTACATCTTCAAGGTTCTGAAACAAGTTCACCCAGATATCGGTATCTCAAGCAAATCTATGGGGATTATGAACAGTTTCATCAATGATATATTTGAGAAACTTGCTCAGGAGTCTTCAAGATTGGCTAGGATTAACAAGAAGCCTACAATTACTTCAAGGGAAATTCAGACTGCTGTTAGGCTTGTTTTGCCTGGTGAGTTGGCTAAACATGCTGTTTCTGAAGGAACTAAGGCTGTTACTAAGTTTACTAGTTCTTAGATGTAATAGGTGCTCTGGGGTTATTGGTATTTTGGGGAATGTAAAGGTAGTTCTTTATGTTTGGTTGAAAAATCTATGTTAGGTTTGTAGCTTTTGGTTGTACCTGAATTTAACAGTATCAATGAATATGAATGAATGTGTTTTTCTCCAATGCAGTTGCTTCTGTTATATCTTCTTTTTGTATGTTATTGAATTTGGGTTTTTGCTTTAGTTGATTATCTACTATTCATGTTGATATGAGGAAAAAAGAAGAAGGAAGAAACCTTTTGTGCTGTTTCTGAATGTTATATATACATGTATAGTATCAATACACTCTGGTAGTATTCAATGTTTAGGGTTGCCGCCTTATATGACTTTCAGTCAATTTCAGCATGAACATAATCAACAAAGATGAAATTCTTCTGTAATTCGTGCATAACGTATGTCAGCCCAGCATTTATAATTGCTAAGGAACCCAAGATAATACGTAGGTTAACATCTGCAGGAATGCCTGCAGTTGCACAACATATCACTACTGCACCAATTAGTAACTTCTGCAACTTCTCGAATGTGTAGTAAGCATTTTTGCAAGATGAACATTTGAGTGTGTGTTGTTCGAATCTGTCCATCATCTGTAAAGTTGAGAAGTTTTAGAATAAGGAACATTTTTTTTTTTTGTGAAAACATCAATTAAGTGGACAAGAAAACATTTAATTGTTTTGTATGCTTTTGGTTAACCATTACCAACTACTTGTTTGGGATTGAGGCGTAGTAGTAGTAGTAGTTGTTGTATGCTTTTGGTGGCATGAAAATTTGCCTTTAGTCACAATGGACCATAGGAAGAGTAGCAGATTGGAGTCCAAGAATCAGTACCTGGCGTTTGGATAAGACAGTAGATGGCAGTGGTTGGTCGTCTGTGCTACCAAACCATTCAGGCTGACTATTGCCATGCCGTCTAAGCCAATTTCGGAACGCCAAGACGAAACGATCAGCTTGAGTGGGTGTAAATGTGAGTTTTGTATACTCCTTGTTGACATCAGTACCATTCTCCTTTGACTTTGAAAGAAAGACTTTTTCTTGACCTTGAAGAACAATCATATCCCCATCATATACCTTATTTGAAGTCCAGTGTTCTTGCCATCTTGGAAAAACCTATTGCCAACACATCATGAACATTCTCAGTCGTTATGATACAATATTACCATTGAACTCTGAGAATTCATCGTCCTTCCAACACCAAATCGAATAATAAAAAAGTCCAAAAAGAGATGAATATTAGCAGTTTTTTACAAAAAGGATTATTTTTCAAAGGCTTCAGGAACAGTCACAGCATCTACTAGAGGCAGAAGAACCAAGTAGTTCACCATCGCTACTTTATGTGACCTTAACCTCACAAGTATGGTTGCGATATACAGTTTTCCCACCATGAATATGAGCTTCTATCTAAATCATTTGCGGTTTCTCTTAGATAATAAAGTATCAGCACATTGAGGGAGTAAAAGTCATATGCCAACTTGGCTCATCCAGTTTACATTACATTATTGTGTCTTACCCCAACTATGGAAGTGCTGCTGAAGCGCATAAGCTCAGAGACGGTAGGAAAATATAGCAGAGTAGAATTTCCTGAGATAATTGTAAAATGGAAGCATTATTACCTGCCACCACGCAGGCCCAGGCACTGTAAATTGGAAGAAGTTTCGAGCACTACAAACAATTGACCGGGTCTTTCCTGGTGCCATAGGTACATTAAAGGAACAAATCCATATCACCCACTTCTGATCACCCACAATTGGAAGCTTTGTGTCGATCTCTATTCTGGAAAAAATTCCAATGAGATCTTAGTCATACTAATTGCAGTATGGATGGAGCTAATATTTACATTGAAATGGTTATTCATACAAAGATATAAAGACATGTACACCAACAACATGGCGAACTTCCATCTATTGATGTGCAAAGCCTCGTACAAACCATGCACCAGGTCTGGAAAGCTATCAACCCATGATTTCTATATAAAAATACTTTACACTAGATGATCACAACAATTGATATCATTTATTAACCTTAAAGAACCCAAGTCTTGAACAGGATATAATGCCCACAACCATAGAGTATAGATACATAATGCTACTAATGTTTCGTTTTGTTGGCAGATAATAGACTCTGTGAAGTAGGAGAAAGAGAAAAGTGATGCAAGCATATCTACCTAAAGATGATTATTTACTGTTGATTGATACATGATTGCTTGCCTTGATAGTCAAGAAATATGATCTACTTTAGGATGATAAACTTACTTATTCATTGAGTAACAAGGTGCGACAAATTTTGCAGTAATTTTTGGTTTATCATTGTTTGCACCAGCAAAACCCCAAGGTCCAGATGCCTCCATCTTGAATGGCAAGGGCTTTGCTCTGTCTCGCCTTCCAGTAACCTGTAAAATATAAATAAATAAGTTAAAAGACTTGTGTTGTTGGAAACACTAAGCAAGCTGCAGCAGTATCACTCTAGTAAAAACGCACATCTATTTTATACACTGTATTCTGTTGTCTTATACCTGAAGCCCTTTGCTAATATTAAAGTCATTTAGCCACAGAAAAGATGAAAGCTCTACTTCAGAGCTTTCTGAAATTTATATTTACAGATAAACACAACATTGTCTGTTTAGGTATTTTTAAGGACTGTCTAGCACGCTGTTCAGTATCCAGACCCCAGAGAGCCTAATCCTGCCAGCTGAATAGGAAACAACATCCGAGTCAAAGCATGCTGTTCAGCATCCAGACTCCAGAGAGCCTAATCCTGTCAGCTTCATCTTTTAAGATGGTAAGATCGAAAAACTACCCGTAAATTGATAAAAGTAGCACTGAATTCATCGAGTGATAGTTAAGATTCCCGTGGCATACTTCTACCTATTGCACTCCAAGTATGGCTTTACCTAATAATTGCACAGAAAGTAAGGTTATGAAAATTTGTATAAAACAATGAGCAACACTCAAAAGCTACACTTTTATACCGTTCCAGATAAAGAGAAAATCCTCCAAGGAATGACCTTAAATGCGTCATATATGTTTTGGCTAAGCACAACAAGCTACTTGTCTTAGAAGCTCAAAAAGTTCACATTCTTCACATGTAAAGTTTGAGCTCAAATTTATATGGAACTCAAAAACCAAACAACCCCTAGCTTATGAGAACTCAGAACTAACCCTGAAGACTATTCATTTTTAGCATGCAAGGATAGATCTTAAACTAGAAATTATGGCACACTCTGTGTGTGGGCATATTTGTAAATATAAGTTTTTCAGTTGTTCATACAAATGTATGAGCGTAAGAATAAATGTAAATTTCAAATAATCTTAGTTTTCTGATAACTTTTGAGTTGTTTTAGAAGACAAATTATTGAGTATTGAAATGAATTGAATTGCGGAATAGATAGAGGATTCATATAGCAGACAACAATTAGTATGGGATTGAGATATAATTGTTGTTCATTTAATGTAAGTTTCTAATAGTTTAAATTACAAGAGAGGATAATCGCTTGTAAGTAGGAAGTAGAGCATAATAAAGGACCAATTTAATGCTATTGCTAGTCAAGCTTGTTTTAGGAACTTGAGGGCAATTTTGGTCCTAAACAATAGAGAATGACCACGGGTTTTAAGAGACACTAGATAGATAATAAGATTGACAGCTTCGTTAGTAATAAATGTAACTGATTATTGCGCTTCTTGACCAATTTAATGCTATTGCTAGTCAAGATGGAGTAGAACTGTTTTTCCCAAAGAGATGCATATGTACAGAAGAGAAAAGAAGAAGTCCCTTTCCTGCATATCTGATTATTGCGCTTCTTGACTTCTCCGTCCAACCCCACCAACATTCTCTGATTTATCAATTCCCATTTCTGATTGGCTACAGTAACTAACACGCCTTTCACCAGCCTGACCTCCATATCTCTGCTGAGTCTTGCATGATCAATATTCTATCCAAGTTTACAGGCGTCACTTATTTATTCCTTTTTCAGTTATCTAGTTGTTTAGACCCAAGTCCCCAACTAAATACACCACATTCTATATAGTAAACTTACATAAGCCCCTCTCTTTGAATGGGATGGTGTCTTATCTAAAATTTCAATCAACAACAAAACAGTCTCAATGACCTCATAGCACTTCATCAAAAGATTACCTCCCTTTTACCCATTAGCTTAAAATGTATCCCTGATAATTGATATTTTTTTAGAATCTTCGGCTAATATAGCGGATCAACTATAGTGATACGGAAGGAGTCTCTATTGCATAATTTGGGAGTGGCTATCTCAAATAGTGGAAAAAATAAATTTGTACACTTAAGAGCTTCAGTTTGCCGATTGAGCTAATCTTTGGTCTTTCTCTGAAGGCCCAAATCAAGGTTAGTAACCAGTTTGCACTAGGCTCCATATTGCAAATTAGTTGAACCCACTTCAGCTTGAGCTATCTTACTAGTTTGAACAACATATCATGCTTGTCTAATACTATAGTTATGCTCAACTTAACTTGCAAGTAGTAGAGCGAAATTTGATCTACACTTGTAAAGTAGTCACGCTTACTAACACATAGCTTAGTCAACTTGATAATTAATTAGGGAAGAAGTAGATAAAACCTTGGGTACGAAAGTGGATTCTTAATTATATTAGAAGCCAAAAGGGAACAAAAATGTTGCAAAAAGTACCTTGTGGTGAGCAAAATCAATGTGAGAAGGATCAGAGACGTTCTCCATGAGAGTGTCATAGCCATAAAACAGATCACGCTGAATTGTCACTGTTGCAAACTCAGGCTTGTCAAAATCTTCAGGCAACCTAGAAATATCCCATCAAACAACTAATCAAAATTATTTTAAATCCACTAGAAGTATACTCAAGGTTACCAATTATAATACAAACCAAAACAGCCTCAATATCTTGATCAATGCATTCTCAAAATTATTTTTTGGGGAATGGGATTTGATTCTTCAACCACACATGAAGGACCTCAACCAACTGAGGTACCCTCTCAGTGCACCAAATCATCCTTGTTATCAAACAATAGCTTAATAAATTAAGAAGAATATTTTAAACAAGTCACTATCGTAAAAATAACCGATTAGTGTAATATAAACTTAAGCCACTATAGATAATTGATTAGTATAATATAAACTAAGCTGCTATAGTAGATACAACCGATTATTATAAATATAAACTTACTATAGTAAAGATAATTGATAAGTATAATAATCTAAGTTGCTACAGTAAAGACAGCCGATTAGTACAAATATAAACTAAAAAGTCATTATAGTAAAGATAATGGTTCGAGCCATGGAAGCAACCACTAATGCTTGGTAGGTTGTCTACATCACACCCCTTAGGGTGCGGCCCTTCCCCACAACCTGCATAAATGCAGGATGCTTTGTGCATCGGGCTTCCCCCTTTTTACTATAGTAAGGATAACTGATTAGTATAAATATAAATAAGTCACTATAGTAAAGATAACCGATTAGTATAATATAAACTAAGTCACTATAGTAAAGATAACTGATTAGTATAATATAAACTAAGTCACTATAGTAAAGATAACTGATTAGTATATAATATAAACTAACTTCACATGATTACTAAACAATAGTAGTTTAAAAACTAATCAAGAGATCAACAGAAACTTACATAGGTGGCATTGTTGCCTGAGCTCTCTCCCAACCATTTTCATCAGGCCAAACAAAGAGTAATCCTTGAGAAACCATAGTTGGAAATCTAGTAGTACATGCTCTTGGAGACTGAAAAGCTTTAGCTTCAGGTCCTTGAGATGCAGCTTGAGGTATCCTTGTACAAGAACCACATCCATTAAATGACCATCCATGATATGAACACTGCAAATCCCCATTTTCATCTAATCTCCCTTCCTACAAACAAAAACAAAAAAAACACCCATATATCAAAACCCTTTTTTTCTTCAACTTTATAGGAGTAAAGGGTCGAAAACACATATAAAGTATCTCAATTATTCGAGTTTCATACTGAACTATCAAATATGTAAGTTCCCTAGCTGAGCTATCACCAATTATAGGAAGCTCGTACACGTGATAGTTCAGCTATGAAACTCGAAAATTCGGGATATATAGGTGTATTTTTGACTATTTAACTCATTTTGAAGCAAAATTGAGAAGTGGGTCGATTGGATTTGTACAGATAAAGGAGCAAGACGATGAGGACATTTGTCATCTAAAGCAACCCACTGAGATCCAGATTTATCAAACCAGATAACTATATCACGATTAAGTAGCTGAAATGGTGTGGGTAAACTCGGGTCAAGATCTTCAACTAATGAAACTGGATACCAATGATCTCTCCAAGAGAATTTCGAGGACGAATCTTGTTCATCATTTTGTGTATCTTCAATATCACTAGATTTTGAATCTGGGTTTTGTTCTTCTTCTTCTTCTTCAGTAGCTGAAGAAGGTATTGTTGTTGGGGGTGCAACTACTCTAAAAGGAGATGAAATTGGCCTACTTTTTTTCCTTCTAATTTCAAGAAAATTGTGGGGTTTGAAAGGGATTGAAGGTAGAGAAGAATGTAAGGAAGATGAAATTGAAAGAATTTGAGGAGTTGGTAGTGGAGATAGTACCAACAGAGAAGAAACCATTGTTGAGTTACTGATGAAAATTGAGCTAATCACTTTTATTTGTTTTGAGTTACTAATACATAAATGTTCAAGTGAAGAAGAAGATGAAGGATATGCGTGCAAGATATGAACAATGTGTTGAATTGAATTTGATGAGTTTTCTGGAAGTATGTTTGTGAGGGAGGCCCCAGAAAATGAAAGCTGTGGTGGTGGGGCTATACGAAGAAGAAGAAACTGTGTTAACGGTGAGTGGAGCGGTAAATACTCCTGCGAGTTCTTGGGTTTGACTCCCTCGATTATGAAATCGTTTTTATTAGAGAGTTATTTATCCTTGATGTAAAAATTTTCGACACAAATTTAAATTTGATCAGACTCTAATATAAATATTACACAACATATGAGAAACAAAAAAAATAATAGTGAAAGTAGAGAGGAGATAAAATCAATGGTAAATATTTCTATTAAACACTTTCAACTCAAAATTCCAAAAATAATCTAATATGTTTTGGAGCAAGGAGAGGAAGAAAATGAGCTTGAAATGTCACATCACTATATTTAGACAAGCTATTTCATATAATTTCATAATATATCATATCGTAATGTATTATATTATATTATTTTGTATTTTATTTTAATTAAAGTATACTAACATTTGAATATATTATACCGTTATATAATGTCACAATCTATAATTTGAAAGATAAACTTACACGAAAATAGGATAAAGCTAAGATAAGAAAAAAGATAAAATAAAATTATTAAACAATAAGTATAAGACAAAATGAGAAAAATAAAAATAAAATTACAATACAATCACACCAAATTGATGATTATACAAAATAAATTTTTTCGATGTTACCTAATGATAAATTTAACAATACACTACAATAATAAGAAAGCCATTTTCTTTCATTTTAGAACTTATTTTCTTAAAAGATTTAAACAACCAAATATGGAAAATATGTAAACACACCCTAGTAGTAACAATTTTCTTCTTTGCTTTTTCTATTCAGAAAAATAAATCTAGCTTCAACATTAAGGTGGTTGTATTCCCAATTTCCTACCAATGTTTAGAGTAGGTTTCCTTTTCTTTTAGTTCAATTTGGTATGAAAGTAAGTGGGAAAGAAGGAAAACAATTTGTCATATTTTGATGTTATCTAAAAAGAGAACAAGAAAAACATGCCTTCTTCCATTTAAACCAAACCATAAAAAAGAGGGATAAAAAAAAAATCAATTTTCCCTTTCTTTTTACCCTCATTTTCAAACTTTTTAGTGAAAATTCTAGCCCGTCTGCCATGCAGCATATTACATATCGTTGTTTCTGAACAATAAAGCAACATCACAGTTACATGTCTGAAAATCTCTAAAAGAAGAACAATTTTTCTTGTAACAGTGGTGTCCAAGCCAGATAGGACGCTCGTCGATCCTTCTCAAGCATGCAAATTTCCTCAACAATGGTGTCCAGGCCAGCTTGGGAGCTCCTGGATCACTCTCAAACATGCTAATGTCTCCTGAGCCAGTTTCAACAGACTCTCATTATTATCTCTTTTCATTAAATAGAAAGAAAGGGGAAATCTAGAGTGACTTCAATAACTAGCAAAACTAATATCTAATCAAGAAAGATGTTATTTCTTAGAGTATGTTTGATGATCAGGTCCAATATCACGCGATCCTGTGTTGATGTAAGGGCCACGAAACGTCGCCTGGGGTGGCAATGGCTTTGATGAATCAATGACTGGAGTTGCCCTTGATGATCTTGACCTGAATTGAAACAATGATAACTTTCAATTAAGCAAAATAATATGAAAGATCACCTCTTTGTTTTTTGACAAGCAAATGAAGTTTTGCTTACGCCATGTAAAACGGAAAGGATAAGCCAGCAGATGCAAAGACTAGCAAGCCTGTGGCAACAATGACATTGCGCTTCCGAGACATCAAGTGAAGATAAAGTAGGATGTTTGAGTATCTAACAACTGGGAGAAAGAAAAAAGAAGAGAACACAGGTTAAGAGATGTCAAAGACGGCAATGGGACTACGTTCAGGCACAACTTCAACATATATTTCTGCAATACACAACTGTTTGAAGGTCGCTCCAACAATATCACACAGGTTAAGAGACGTAAAAGACGACATGAATAATAGGATTACGTTCAGGCACACCTTCAACATATCTTTCTGCTATACATAACAGTTCAAAGGTGACTTGAACAATATTTATAATGGTTAAGAGTCATCCAAGATGTCATGAATAATAAGATTACGTTCAGGAACTACAGTTACCATTATCAAAAAAAAGAAAAATTACATTCAGGAACATTTGCAACGTATCATGCTGCTAAGTGATGCAGGGGACACCGGGACAGAGGCTTTCTCCTTTGGTCACTACTAATGACAACAATGATTTTAACCATTGGGTTGTAACCGATTGAGCTTTGATATGAAGAATCCTTATCAATTTATTGAATTCAAATTTTACAGATTTAGGAGAACGATTTCCCAATGCCATATCATTGATATCAGAAGATAAGACAGAAAAATCCTTTGGTTGTACGCTTATCACCTACAACTGTGGGTACAAATACTAAAAGAAATGATATACCTATGCTTTGTCAAAGATACAATTAGTAGATAATATCTACTCCTATATAATTTCTCTATGTTATATTTTGTGCTTTAGTTTATCTTACGAAATCAAATTATGAACAGTGAACTCAAAACAGTGTTTCAAATGGGCGCCGAAAAAACTTATGACAAAAGACTGCCTTTATTTGTCCTTTTTTTTGACAAGGAGCAACAATATACTGCCTTAAGAGTGCTGATTACAATTCTTTAAATAGTTTCAAATAGTAAACCTTTTTAGGTGAAACGTAGCGAAATATAAGTGTTTAGCAGTACGGGGGCACAAAGTTAGTAATAGGGTTCCGTCTTGTGGTTGATGCACATAGAGAAGTCATTTGTAGGTTGATAACAACTCTTAACAACTTGAGTTACCTAATACCACCTCTCAAGCAAGGGCGACTATCAGCTATTCCCTACATCATCCTTACTAAAAGGTCAAAGTATGTCAAAGTCAATGACATTATGGGCTTAAAAGGTCTAACATCAGAGATGCTACTCATTTGTCAGGATGCGCTGGTGGTCTGACCTTGGGCTGAAAGGCATGAATGGTCACAGACTCACAGTGAATGAGCTGTTATAGAATACACTCCCATGGACATTTGGTATCAAGGAAGAAGAACTGGGGCAAGGATTTTTTCAATCTTACCCAAATTTTGGCTCTTTACATCTCTTATACTGAATGTTTTGAGAACACACTACTTTAACCTGACACAATGACACGTTATATAGCCATACTGAATACCCCATCTATCTTCACAGAAGGACAGATAATAATACAGAGCAAACACCATAACATTCTCAATTCCATTGACCAAACTTTAAATAGTACAAGAAAACATTTATATATTCCTTGTCAAAGGAAAAGGTTTTGAACTATTCATTATCATGCACGATTAATATAATTCAGTTGCTTCATACATCGTATACAACAACAACATATTTAGTGAAATTCCACGAGTGGGCTTCATACATCGTATAGAATGTGTATATTACTTATGGATTCGACAAGCGAATTTATACTAAGGAAGGGATTTTCCATCCAATGCAAACCTCTCTCAACCTAGTAAGATCATTCCCATCATGATTGAGAACTCCCAATTTCGGATCCACTATCCCCACTATAACTCCTATTTGTGATGGACTTATTAATTAAGCTATTAGGAAAATTCCTTCAAAGTACCAAAGGATGTGGCCTAGTGGTTAATAAAGTGGGAACAAACTTTGGAGACTAGTGTCCATATCCCAGAGGCAAAAAACTCCAGGTGTTTTTCCCATCTACGAAGCCTAGGTCACCAAAGTTAAATGGTACCTATGCTTGTGAGAAATAGCGGGTACATGTAATAGTCGAGATGCATACAGGTGGACCAGACACAATTCTTATAAGATTTTTTTAAAAAAAAAGACATCCAAAAAGATTTTGAGAGGCTTTGGAACAAGCGGTGAGTTATGAGATGACGTACGCATTACACAATTTTTTATTTGCTAATGACACAAATTTACAATGAATCTCAGAAAATCAAAGCATTATTTGAAATGCTAATACAGTATGAGGCAGTATCTTGTTTGAGCATTAACATGAGAAAGCAAGAACCGGTTTGGAAGGTGTACAAATATACACACCATTGTTAAGGTGGGAAACGCACAAGGTAGTTGAATTTTTCACAAATATTGGTCTTGTTAGGAGGAAGGTTCAAGGATGGTTAACTTCCAAAAATAGTTATTTGGAGATTTGTAAGAAAGTAGATTAGAGCGGTGGCTGGAACAATAGCTCTCTAAAGGAAGGATGACGATTGGAGCAACACTATCAAGTATACCACGTGGTCTTAAGTCTTCTGTTTAGACATTTGTAGGAATTAATGAGGAACTTGTTACAGGATGATAGTAATGGAGAGCACCAACATGTTAACTATGATAAGGTCACCTCGAGCTGGGTATTCATAGAACAGAGATCTTTTACCAAAAACTATCTGGGAAATGGTTATGGAGGTATTCAAACGAAGTCTTGAAAAGCAAGCCCTGCAGAGGAAGGTAATCTCTACAAAATACAGTAGCAACAATTCGGTTGGTTAACGAAGGAGGTTATCTTTGATATACAAAATGAGTTTGCAGGCAGAGACTAGTAAGTTTAAAACAGGATTTACCAAGTTTATAGAAATAATCTATAGTAAAAATAAAAATGGACTACAGTTCTGGCTTGACTGATGATGTAGAGAAAATACCGAGAAAGATATTTCTCACAGGTAAATGAATGAAAGCATATTGTGGATCAGAAAATGTAGTCGTGGCCACTATAGTCAATATTCACTCTTAGGTATCTCATTCATAATAAAAAGAAAAAGAATGCATCTTGGCACCAAACCTTGAATGCATCATTTCAGAAATGATCTATGTAGCTTAACTATTTACAGATTCAACCGAACCCAGTATTTTCAACATGTGACAAACACTTCAACAACAGGCAGTGTAATCCCACAAAGTGGAGTTTGGGGAGGGTAGACTGTATGAAGACATAACCTTGGAGATAGAGAGGCTGTTTCCGATAGACCTTCAGCTCAACGAAGAAAAACAGTACAAAAATGAAGAAGCCCTAACAAAATAGTATACTCCTGAACAATAATGATAACAAGATAATACGATAATCGAAGTACCAACAATAACAAATAGTAACCAAACACAAAAGGATAAGAAACTACTAGAGTAATACTACGACTAATGGTATGGAAAGGAGCCCACAAAGTTGAATTCACCAAATATTATATACTCATAATTTCAAATCAAGTTTAAATCTTATATCCGCCTCTGCATTTCAGTACATTACAAGTAGTAGCCTACAAAGTTTCATCAATCAAATGTCAATATTTCCCTAAAAATGCTAAACGATCAAAAAGTAAAAAAGTTCAGATACTTAACCAACTGAGCTACGATTATCCGAATGACAAATTCCGAGATTCGTAATCCTAGTAGGAGAGTGAATTCCAAGAAAAATTAAAACTTTACCAGGAAGAATCTGAAGAACCGGGAAAATGGGATTCTCCGACTAACAATCGCCGGCAAACTGAAGCTTTTTCGGCTCCGATGGTCTCTTCTTCTCTATCGGCTGTACCCGACCCGCTTGATAATATTGGTGTTGTTTGCTAAATGGAGCATTATCTTTTCCCCTTAATTTTTGTTTCTTAAACTATTTTTCCAATTTTATTACTCTTATACACATTTCATTAAGCATATATACATATATTATAAACACTAATAAATAATAAAAGTACAAGATTAATTATTTTAAATTTAGAAGTGTATCGTTTTTTAATGGAAATAACATCTTGATGTTTTAAAAATAAATAACGTGTGCATATATCATCATATCTTTTTCAAATTTTACTTATGAAATTATATATTGAATATTTTATTATTATAATAAATTCATTTTATTTATGATAAATATGTAATTATAAAAATAATTAATGTATATTAACTTGAAAACTCTATAAAAAGTTATAAAGTTCAAACTTCAAAGACTATAAAGTAAATATAATAAAGACATCTAAAGAGGTATGGATATATTATTCAGCTTTGTATTAATAATATAAAATAAATTGAATTGATTTTTTATTTATATATATAAAAAAAAAAGATGTTTAAAACTTTTTAAAACCACTTACAAATTGCATGTTTGAGTTAATTATAATCTATTTGCTTAATTTCGATCTCAAAGAAATTACTTAAGAATTGCTTGCAAGGTATTTGCTTGAGTTATTTGTAAACTCCTTGTTTATCTCAAAAAAATTGTATAATAAACATTCGCAATATTATTTTTATAACATAATCATGAACATATCTCTGCATCCTCCTAAAAAAAAATTGAATTTATCTCTGCACTAGATGATATATTTCTATAACTACATAAATCTCACGGCAGGTTAAAAACACAAATTTAATTTTTGAAAAAATATTAAAAACACTTCTACAAATTATTATTTTCGTCTCCAAACTATTGACAATTTTAAAAATATTTTTTTACTTGACTAATTAAACTTAGATACACTCTAATGTGTATTTAAGTTCAGTTAATCAAATAAATAAATATTCTTATAGTTCGAAAATGAAACTAAAAAAACTTCACATCCCGAATAAGAGTGTTTGCAATACTTTTTCTCTTTTAAATCCTATATCAGATTAAATAATATCACATAAATTAGAATAAAATCGTGAAATATCATATTTACCCATTTTTCAAACACGTGTTTAGAGTGTTTTCAATATTTCTCTTTTAAATTTTGAATTAAACGATACCGTATCATACTTACCCTGGGTTAAACACGTGTAATTTTTCACTTTAAAAGTTCACCATCTCACCGTTCCCCAATTTCAACTCTCACTCCGAAACACGTCGGCAAAAAAACCATGACCCACTCACGCTCTCGGGAAAAATCCACCGCCTCCGTGAACCACCGTACGAACTCCCCCAAGTCACCGGAAAATTCAACGCTGCCACCGATCACCAAAACAATCACAAAATCTGCAGAAACTCACAGACTCTTCACCGAAAGCGACGAAATCGCACTCCTCAAAACCCTTTCACAATCCCCAAACAACAACGGCCTCCGTACCGGGAACTTCACCGATGCGCAGATCGCGTATAAGCTGAAGAAACTGAAAGAGAAGTACCACAAGTTGGCTAGATCCAAATCCCAAATCAAAACTCCACACGACGGCGAAATTTACAAAATTGGGCGAAAGATTTGGGGTCGAAATGCAGCTAAGGGAAAGGAATTATTAGTAGTAGAAGAAGAAGATGAAGATGAAGATGTGAATTTGGATGATTTTTCGTTTTTGGTGAATGAAATGACAATGGTGTTTCAGAGGAATGAGTATTGTAAAGAAGGGTTAAGGAAATTGGGGAAGAAGAAATTGATGGAGATGAATGAGAAATGGATGGAGCTGAAATTGAAAGAATCTGAGCTTATGATGAATAAAACTCAGTTGTACCATGAAAATTTGAAAGTTGTTGTTGAAGGTTCAAAGGGTTCTAACAGTAGCAATTAAATTACTAGTTGAATTGAGAGAATTTTCGGTCGATTTAGTTAGTTAGTTGAGTAATTCAGAACCTTCTAGATGCTTCTAATTCAGTCTATAAAACGTTGATGACTGCTTTAATTTTTAGCCAAAATGAATGATATCTATCTTCCTCCCTTTCTAATGTTCATAGTTCTTCGTTGTTCAAATGCTTAGAGAGCTTCTAAGTTCATAGTTTAACATGGTATCAGAGCCTGGCTATCTAGGAGTAGTGTTGTAGCTTAGATTAGATATCCTTTAGCTATATAGTTGAAGATTGCAACAATGGCGATCACCAAGATTGATCCTTTACACATTGGCCAGTCAGACGCTTCAGGAGCTGTGTTGATTCCCATTAAGTTGACAGGTTCCGAGAATTATGGGATCTGGAGTAGGTCGATGAGGATTGCATTATTCGGGAAGAGAAAGTATAGTTTTGTTACAGGTGCTTGTACAATAGCTTAAAAGGCATAGTAGGTCAAAGAGTGTGGTTGCAGGCTAAACCTACCACTATGCTCACATGTTGGTGTGAGTCTGATTGGACTGCTTGTCCCAACACTAGAAGGTCCATTACATAGCAGTCAAGTTTGGTGAGTCTTTGGTGTCTTGGAAGTCTTAAGAAACAACAGATAGTTTCCAGAAGCTCAGTTGGAGTGGAGTATAGAAGCATGGCTTCAGTTGTATCTGAGGCTTGTTCACTAAGCTAGGAGTGCCTATTAAATGCATGTCAACATTTTGAGTGACAGCGAATCAATCCAGTATTCCATGAAAGAACCAAACACATTAATATAGACTGCATTTTATCAGGGACAAGATTAAAGAAGCGGTGGTTGAATCTATCCATGTTCCTACTCAACAACAGCTTGCAGACTTGTTGACAAAGGGTTTAAGTCAAGCTCAACATTCATACTTTTAGGGCAAGCTTGGTGTGCTTAATGTTTTGCACCCTTCAGCTTGAAGGGATGTGTTCAAATGATCAGATGATATCAGGGGACTAATTCATCAAGTGTCATTAGTTCACTGTTTAACTTACAAGTTGGTTAGATGATTGTTAGGATGACATGTGATGTCAACGTTCTAGATGCTGCTAACTCAGTCTATAAAGCACTGATGAATGCTTCAATTTGTAGTTTGAAATTTTAGCCAAAATGAATAATATCTTCTCCCTTCCTTCTGTTCATAGTTCTTCTTTGTTCATCACTGCTAAGAGAGCTTCTAAGCTCATAGGTAAACAAATTTCTATCGGAATTATAGCCTCTCTTTTATCCAAGGTAGGGATAATGTTAGCATACATTCTACCCTCCTGGGGACTCATTTATGTAATCATCTATAAGAAACGGTCTACCTGTCTCATCCAAGTAGGGATCACCCTTCCAAGACCTCAATTATGGGATCACACTGGTAGTGTTGTTGGAAGGGTTAAAGAAATATTCAATTCTGAATAACTGTAATTTGAATTTCCTAGTGTAGCTCTGATGTAGAATT
The DNA here is from genome assembly GCA_029582685.1 of Solanum piurae. Lineage (NCBI taxonomy): Eukaryota > Viridiplantae > Streptophyta > Magnoliopsida > Solanales > Solanaceae > Solanum > Solanum piurae. The sequence goes on from JAJOOO010021994.1 coordinate 20,991, forward strand.
ATGGCAAAATTGCAAGTGGTGTTGTAACATGCTATGTTGTTCTTCAATTGATGTATAATATCTGTTGGTAGTTTTGATTAACAATTTATTCAGTATCTCAAAGCAGATTGAAAAAATCTTGGAACTCTACAACTCACATTATGAGTTCATTTTATCAATCAAAACAGAGTGTCATCAGAGATCAATCCAAGCCTAAAACTAAGTAAAATTCAATCAGCATATCATTATCTGAGTTCGTAAGGGACGAGGAAGGAGGGGCAAAGGGCATTTATAGCTCTAATTGATGCTAACGAGTAATAGAAGAATAAGATCACACATGACTTACAGTCTTTGATCTAACACTAGCTAAGGAATGCATTGTGAACTTTGCTCAGAAAAAAAACAGCAGAAGGCTAGTTATAACAGTATGACGTAATTAGAGAATATGGACCAACGAAGTTAGATAGAATATAGTAAAAGGACATCTCTGCACACACTGATGAAAACTTAAGTTCCTTAGTTAAAAGTCAACAGGAGAACACAGTAACATGGTAAAAGAAACAAGAAATAGCATGTTTAGGGTAATCGATATAGAAAATTGACGAGATGAGAACTAGGTTGAGTGGTCCACATTTATGAACACATTATTATTCAACGATAACATTTCCTACAAACTCATTACCTGAGTAATATGGTCCACATCCAGAATCTGAAATGTAGAAAGTGATTCAACCATGACTAAAAAGATGCCAACAAAAAAGAGGTAGGGCGTCAACATCACAAGAATTATAAGAACGTGCAGCTCATCCAATACATGACGAACCAAAAAGATCCAACATGTATGATGCCAAAGTAAAGAAATGCAAACTGGTCAGAGTCCATCCAGTGAGACTGTCATAGAGTACCAATTCCAAGCACACAGATATAAAACCTGATTGTTTAGAATACGGGAATTCAAAACCTAAACTCCACAAGTACTTAACATCCTTACAAATTCAAACATTTAACTAGACATCCATAAAACTATCATATCATTTCTAGATGAAATGAACATTACTATCTGTATATGATCTGATTCATTAGGAAAAAGAAACGAGAGACATGTTTCTTCACTTGGCAAGCAGAACTTGCTGAGTCTGATTCTCTTGTTGCTGCTGATAGTTCAGTGGCCTCCTGAAGAGCATGATATGGGGCTCTGGTCGATGAATAGCATAGTGCACCCATCCTCTGCTCTGCTGAACTCCAATTGCCCGCCACTCATTCTAAGAATCAATCAAATAAGACAAACAACATAAACCACATGCAAAAGAACAAAGCCACATTCCAGATGAGATTTCATTTAGTGCAAAAGAACAAAACTAATCTAAATAGTTGGCACTGTACCATTTATTTAATCAGCACATCCAACTAAACATTTCAATTGAAGATACACCAAAAATGAAAGCACAAAATATCACTGATTGTCATTTACTAGGCACAATTAGCACTTCTTTTGTGCACATTCAACTAATCATTTCACTTCTTATATTGATTAGCACATTTGACTACTCATTTAAATCGAAGAAATTCCAAAATGGAAGCACAAAATGTCACTGATTGTCACTTGCTGCTAGGCACGATATCACTTATTTTGATTAGCACATTCAACTAATCATTTCAATCGAAGAAATTCCCAAATTGAAAGACAATCACTGATTATCATTTGCAAGGCACAATTATTACTTGTTTTGATTAGCACATTCAACTAATCATCTCAACTGAAGATATTCCAAAAATGAGAGCACAAAATATCACTGATTACCATTTGTTTTGCACCTTCAACTAATCATTTCAGTAGAAGAAATTCCAAAACAAAAGCACAAAATATCACCAATTATCACTTGCTAGGCACGTTATCTCTTGTGTTGATTAGCACTATCAACTAAACATTTCAGTAGAAGAAATTCTGAAATGAAAGAACAAAATGTCACTGATTATCACTTGCTAGGCACCATATCACTTGTTTTGATCAGCACATTCGACTAATCATTTCAATCAAAGAAGTTCCAAAATGAAAGCACAAGATATGACTGATTATCATTTGTTAGGCACGTTATCACTTATTTGGATTAGCACATTCAACTAATCATATCAATAGAAAAAATTCCAAAATGAAAACACAAAATATCACTACTTATCACGTTCTAGGAAAAATTATCACTAATTTACATGAGAACATTCCATTAACCAACTCAATCAAAGAAATTCCAAAATCAAAGCACCAAATATCACTGATAATCATTTTCTAGGCACAATTATGAAATTCCACTAATCATTTCAATCAAAGAAATTCCGAAATGAAAAATCAAAATATCACTGATTATCATTTGCTAAGCACGATTATCGCTTACTTTGATTAGCACAATCAACTAATCATTTCAATCGAAGAAACTCATAAATGAAAGCATAAAATATCACTAATTTTAATCTGCTAGTTCATCTACGTGAAAATGAATACATACAAAAACCCTAAGAAGTAAAACCGATCACTCACTTCAGATAGAAGACGATTCTTAGGAAGCAATTTCGCTACATCAGGAGGCAGAACAACATGCCTGCAAAATCCAAAATGCAGCAAAAACAAAAAAACACTACGAATTAATTGAAAAAACAAACAAAAAACACTAAAAATTCAAACCGATTAAGCAAACAGAATACATTCAAACCGACTAAGCAAACAGAATACCTGTACTCATAGGTATCATCAAAATACTTCTCAGAATACTGGATCTGCCCCATTTTTCAGTTCAAATACAACTGAAAAAAAAAAACAAATTCATCAACAACAACAACAAAAAAAAGCTGAATTAAACAGATCTGTAGTGACTGGAGAAAGCAGATTCAGTAAAATTGATGAATTAAGCAGAACGTTTACCTTTGTGTTGTGCCGATTGGAGAAACGGAGACGAAAAAATGAGAAATGGGTGAGAAATGAATGGGGGAAAAAGGGAGGAATATTGAGTGCTTTATTCTGAAATTTGGGCGAATTTGTTTGAATTAATAAATAACCAAAATTGTTTTACCTCATTTAGAAGTTTTTAAATGATTAAAAAGGGAATAACGGCACATTTTTAAATTTTGAATTTTGAATGATTTTTCCCGCTTAGTTGAAATAGTTCTAGATGTTTCCATTACACGTGGAATTTCTAGGCTCTTAATTGCTTCTTTTTTTTGCAATAGAGAAAATTAGAGTTATTTACTAAAAAATAAATTTATTTATTTAAAACAAATTTATAATGAAAATCTACCTACTTACATTAATAAGTGATGATTCGAATAAATTGTATTTGTAATTATATAACAAGTATTTTCTTTTTACGGTTTATATTTTGAATTAGGTGAATTTCTCTTCGACGCTTCATAATTGACTCGTGTAAAGAGAGAATAAAAGGGTAAGACGTCCACGTTATCCATGAAATCAAAAGATCTTTATCCTCCTCTAATGAGTCTTACTAGCCCTAGACAAAGCACTGGCATTCAGTAGGAGCAACCTTTTTCTTCTTTCTTCATTTTGGTTTTCAACTAGTTTTATGGTCTATTTGAGAAGAATTGACTTAAATTTGGTTTTTGGAGAAACAAAATCGAAGTTCTAAATCAGTTTGAAATGATTAATTTTTTTGTGCGTGTGGAGGGGGGAATTATAATTGGAAAAGTTACTCCTACTCAAAAGGAGTGTTGGTTCTCCCTTGAGCCAAGGGTAATGATAAAGTTATAGGATCTATCGAAAACATCCATCTATTACACACGGGTAATGATAAAGGCTATGTACATTGGTTCTCCTCATACCCCACCACAAGGACTCTACACCACAAAGATAGGGTAAGAATCTTTGAACACCCACCCTCTGCATACCCTTTGTTGGATCTCGCAGGGTATGTTGTTATTGAAGAGGAAAGAGTGTTGATAATTATCAAAATAACAACACCCACCCTCCCCTCACCCGTTGTTGGATCTTGTTGTTGAAGAGGGAAGAGTGCTGATAATAATGATTAAAATAACAAATCAAATGCAGTAATAAACTAAGGCTACTTTTCAATTGTTAATGTAGCAAAAATGGAGCCATTTTACAGCAGCACTGAGTATTCTCGTTCTCATATAAGATAAACAAGACAGCACGCTATATCTAAATCCTGCTGAACTTCACAGTTTACCAACTTCCACAACTGAGATAATCCAACGTTTCTGAACCATAGCTCCTACTAACAACTGATGTAACATTCACAGGGTAACTAACATATGATGACTACGCTATTCCCCATATATACCACCAAACTGAAACTAGAGCCACTGTACATCCCTTGTCTGACGGAATAATCAAAACCATTTTCCACAAAATATCTGCACAACAAATCATGCATCTCCTAAAGTAAAATTGTCTTCATCACGCTGAGAGCCCCCCACTTGCTTCTGCAGCATGGATGTTCCAGAGAAAACCATCATCTGATAATTTTTCCGATACTGCTTCATCTGCAAAGAGAGATTGATGCATGGGTTAACAACAAAAACTCTAGAAAAGGGGTCGATAGAATGCATGCACGTACTTATGTCAATATCAAGTTACCTGTTCTTCAGGGATCTTTGTAAAGCTAAATCTATTTGTCCAGATTGCCTCTGCTTCTTCTGCGGATGGAAGTACAAGGTTTTCTACTTTCAGGGACTGCAAAAGGTTCTCCATACAAGAAAACAGAGATTGAAAGTAACCCTGTGCAGGAAAAACAAAATGTTTAGTTAACAAAATGGAAAAGACTAGGTATATCCTCACAAGGTAAGGGTAAACTGAAATCAGACACATTGTAAGCTTAAAATTGAGTTACCTGTCCTTGACAATTAGTACTTGTAGCAACTAAAGGGAGTTCAGCCACTTCCTTCCCAAAAACACGGAAAATGCCAGCAGAAACAACCAATGAACTGCAAAGTGGAAAGAGAATCAGTATGGGTTACTATCTTACCGAAGACTTGTATGGAACACTGGTGAAGTGATTTCTTACTTGACCAATAATATTGCGCAGAACATCCCTCCATAGTCTTGGTCCTTGAAACTCCTTCTGAACATCATGATATGTAAAATAGAGTGAGGGAGGTTATGTGTACCAAACAAGAGAGTATTCACAAGAACTGAGAGATCAAATGAATAGCAAAAAGTTATTACTTACCCATAGACCATGTGTGGGATCAAATCTAGACGGCTGGTACTTGCATCAGCAATTGGGTCAAATTGTTCCTATTCCACAAGGCAAAGAACAGATAATCAAATTCACATATATATACACAGTAAGCATCACTAATTACAATGACAATTATCTACATAAGAACTGTATTAGCAGATAGGTAACAAGATTACAATACAACTGGAATTTGTTTAAGTTAACTGCAAATACACAAAGGCAGTGTTGTTCGCGGATATGATAATCTGGGATTCTAATACCCATCAGACTTTACTCAGGGCATAATGAATAGGATTTATAACACTTCATTTGCTTTACGAATTAGGAGTTAGATAGTAGCTATTAGTGGGCGCCGGGCGGTAGCAAGTACCCAGTGCAATAGTCGGGCACACAAAATGGTCCGAACACAACCGTTATTAAAAAAATGATTGTAGTTATGATATTAGTTCTTTCAAAATCATTGCCTAATCACCAAACTTGACTTCTTCTTTTTTTGAGAAGGGCCAAACTTGACTTAATCCATATACAAAATAAAGGGGAACTCCTGAAACACAAAACAACTAATCATCAAGTTGGGCAATGATAGCTGCGGCAGGCTGAGTTGCGAGCTAGCTGGTTAGAATTCTATACCTGAAAGAGAGAAACAGAAGTAACGAAATCCCAGACTAAGGGATGTAAATCCACCCTCATCTAAACTATCACTTGTGATGCTCCTATTCCGACCATCAACCCCAACCCCAAGAAGGCTCCAATTGATCAAGGCAATGGGCCAACACAGTACCAAATTGTGATGAGAAACTGGTATTGGAAAATCTGAGAGCTTAAAGTATCTGCGGGTGTCAAAACGAACCTCTTACTAAGAAAGAAAGTGACCTCTTCTCACTAACCTAACCTAACACTCTTAACAGATTATTTGAATTATTAATCATAAAACACTTTCAGGGGAGGGGGAGACACAAAAGCTTCATAAAGCTTAGAGTAGGGAAGTAAAAAAGAAAACAGATCATTACATTAGTATGACCAGAAGTGAATTAATATTAAAATATAGGCATGTTAAAGCAAAGCATGGACCCTAAGAACAGGAATGGTATCCAATTATCTCTGATTTTAAAAGGGTTAGAGATCCAAAAATCAAGGAGCTTGGTTTGCTTTCTAAAGAGGTAGGAACTAACTTAAAGCACATAAAAGTATAGTATTCATGTAAATGTCTGAACGCATATAGAAAATAGAAGAGGAATACATTGGGAAAAGATAGTTTAGCAGTCTCCAATTTCATAGAAAATGAGTTCTTAGAGATGAACAATTTGCAATTAGGAATGTTTAGCAGGTCTCCTAGAGGTTAGGCTGGTCCTCTTCCGAGTCACAAGCACAATAGGAAATAAACTAGGAAAAGAAACTCACATGGAAAATTGAAACAGCACTAGAAAGCCAGACCCTTGTCTCTTCGGATGACATTTTCCCACTTAGCAGACGCCATTTAATGTCAAGACTGGAGTTATTCACTGAACCTTTTCCTTCAATCTTTTCCTTCAAGACTTTCAACAGAGACTCAGGAATGTTCTGTTCTCCATCTGATACCACCTTTTCCAGAGCAAAATGAATTCTACTGCAATCTGTGCAGCAAAACCATTTATCTTTTGGCAATTCCTGAAGTGAGGAGGGTTTCAAAACGTTGACTAGCGATCAGTATGTGTAAATATGTGCAAGGTTAAACAATCTAATTATACAACAGACAGGACATAGGAGATATACTAGAAATAGAAAAACATGCAATAGAACATGAAATTCTGCAAACCTGTAAGTCATCTATGTTGTGCTCCTTCAAACATCCAACATGATACTCCTTCTCACACTACAAAAAGCAATGGAAAACTTCTTCAATGCTCGACCTTACTGAGAACTCACAAAAGAGTAAAAACGCCAGATATTATATTATTCAATGCTAACAAAACAATACCTGATCACAAATTATTACTGTCCGTGGGCCAAATCCTGATTTGCTGAAATCCTGATCCCTGCAACATTAGCGAAAATTATGAAACTACTGAATAGGCAACAGTGGGAAATTTTCAAATTTAATAAAGTTCTAATATCTTTGACTTTGCAACTGAAGGAAAATACACAACTAATAATTTTAAAAAAAAAACTCAATATCTATCTGATGATGCAGCATCACAATAATAAAATGGAACATATGCCAACACTTCAATATCTGTCAAGTATAATATCTCGATAATAAAATGGAACACATGCCAACACTTCAGTAAAAAGTTAGTTTGCTAGAGAAAACATCATATGAAAGTCTACAAGTTGAATAGTTTAATGTATTTAAATTCTTGAGAGTTGTGGAAGTTGTGTAGAATTGGAATGTCAAATGGTTTGGAACCATTCCAGAAGGGAGAGAACTTCATATAAATTGGAACTGAGGGAGTATTACATACTTGACAGTACTTAAGTGTTGGCATGTGTTCCAGATATGCACAATGTCTGGAATCTTACAGTAACATGATCCAGATTCCAGGCATTGTGCATATCTGGAACACATGCCAACACTTCAGTACTGTCAAGTATGTAATACTCCCTTAGTTCCAATTTATATGACGTTCTCTCCCTTCTGGAATGGTTCCAAACCATTTGACATTCCAATTCTACACAACTTCCACAACTCTCAAGAAATTTAAATACATTAAACTATTCAACTTGTAGACTTCATATGATGTTTTCTCTAGCAAACTAACTTTTTAACCACTGCTTTAATATTATTCCTCCATCATCACTAATATAATATATTAATACAAACTAATGTCTTAAACTACATGTAACTGTGTCTAGTGTGCATATTGCATAATACGAGAGAATTGATTTTGTGGACCTTTACAAACTTGTTTTAGTTTTATGTCCTTTTTACAAGATATCTTCACTTTAACACATAAGAGATCTAAAAGGTCATTTTTAAGTGGCTATAAGAGATCATTTCCTTGATACAGGCTACTGAAAGAAACAAAAAAGAATGTCCCTTGAAGAAAATGAAAATACCCTAGATGATCAGAATTAAGTCATTATTCTTTTGGACAATCAAAATGATATGTCAGTATTCTTAAAATGTATGGTGCAAAAAGTATGATGACCAAGTATATCACTTCAAGCCTCATGTGACTTCTTCTGTCCATCAATTAAAATGAAGTCGACTTAGTTGTGGAAAAAGTAGGAATAGAAATGTGACCTGCAGAGCACACAAACACTAACTTCAGTCTCTAAAGTTTCCACCATGCGAATGCATCGTCTTGTTATCTGCTCGATGGCATCAACTCCAGCAACCCTCCCAGCAGCTATAGCATTGGCATTATTCTCAACGAATCTTTCTTTTGCAAACATGTTTTCACAGTATTTACAATACCAGGTACCCGTGGGAATACTTGGCAAACAAACACACTCTGCAATAGAAACAAGTTTGCAATGAGCACATCATGATCACGTGAAAATTGAAGTCTAGGTTGCTTGTCAAACATTCACATCCACAGTTTGATGACTCATGAAAATCAAATTGCAGTTTCATCATAACACCAGAAAATCCATCATCAGTATTTCAAAATAACAACTCCCTCTTTACCAATTTATATGGGAAGAATGCCATATAAATTGGTAAAGAGGGAGTTGTTATTTTGAAATACTGATGATGGATTTTCTGGTGTTATGATGAAACTGCAATTTGATTTTCATGAGTCATCAAACTGTGGATGTGAATGTTTGACAAGCAACCTAGACTTCAATTTGTTTGACACCATTGCCTTAATATTCTTTGATCCAATTCTCAAAATTAAAATGGTGGTGGTTGTTTATGGCAGACGATAGTGGTAATGATAGATGAATGGCATTGGTGATTGATGAACGGCCATTTTTGTAGAAATCTTTAAATAGATATCTTAATATGGTGCATTATCCTAACTTCCTAATACAATTTGATACTGAATTGTTATAAGGAAACACAGATAGACAGTAGATAAAAGAATTCAACAATGTAAAACACATTTACCGGCATGGAAAGCTCTTGGACAATTGTCGCAGCACAGGAGGTCCCCTCCATCAGCACATATAGAGCAGAGATCATCATTTTCCTCAGCTGAGGACCTTCGTTCTTTTGAAAGTTTAATAGACAACTCATGCAGAGACACCCCATTGGAAGTATATATGTACAGATAACTGTCAAAGTAACACAGAAGGATTAACGCAAACTAAATCTTTCAGTCAAAGAAGTTGCACTAACACCATTCGTGCATTTGAAGAACATTAATTACCGGATAATTTGTTTAAGGGATCAGGGACATATCCAAGTCATTTTCCCTGTTTTACCCCCTTATCTGATTGACTTGTGGTTTTCACATTCCTATTTTGGATGGGTTGTGAAAACCACAAGTCAATCAGAAAAGGGGGTAAAACTGGGAAAATGACTTGGATATGTCCCTGATCCCTTGAACAAATTATCCAGTATAAACCACAAAAGAAACGGACACTCACGGCTTCCGACGTGAAGCGCAACCTGCATGAGCCTCAAACTGTGAAGGGCTGACCTGTATGAAAACAAGGACATTAGCATATGACAGCTGATTTTAATACTTGCGAAAGCAGGAACTACGTACCTCAGTATTGCAACAGTAGCAGAAAATTCCATGACCTTTCTTATAACCCTCCAGCAATTTCTGCCAGGAGACAGCAAGCAAATTAAAATACAAAGAATGTATAAAAGAAAAAATCTAGAGAACAATTCTTTGATAAGTAATTAATTTTTATTCCACCAAAGGAGCACCAAGCGAATGCTATGAATGTACAAATCTAGTGAACAAACTTCTAGCATGTTTGCAACAACACATGTGATGAGCAATTAAAAATTCAACAATCTAATATTGGTTTGAATACTAACCTGTTACAACACAAAAGTAGAGCAATTCAAAATGGAACTATGTAATTGAGTTGAATATATACCTGTCCACGGACATAATATGCTAATGCAGTTCCATCAGGAAGTGCATCCTCCTCGAATACAAGTTTGTGCATGCGCAGATCCCTGTAGAGACAGAAGAGCAAGAATGAAGTCAAAATGAAACACCACGAACCAATATAAGTACGAAAAAGAATTAATAAAAAGCTTAGATGCCAGAGCAATGGCAAAAAAAAATCATCAAAGACAGAAAACAAAAGGTTTAACAAGCAAAAAGGCTTACTTTCTAGTTAACTTTCCGTGAACTTTACTTTGAGTTCCACTGCCAGAGGGCATTCGATCGGTCAACTTTGTAGCAGGCGCAGATGATGTAGACCTGAAACAAATGTGGGAAATAACATATTGACCCAAAAAGGTGAGGAATCATAACACAATTAAAGATATTCAAAGTAAAATAAGAGGCAAATGTTTTAATTATTTAAAACATGGAAAGAACATAATGGTAGTATACCATATACCCCTTGTATAAGGCCAGTTTTTTTGGCCTTGTTAATAAATGAACTACATTTACAAAAAAACCAAAAAACAGAAAGAACATAAAGGTTATGTTCCAGCATTCCATGGTAGAGAAGATGAAATAAGACTGAAGTAGAATATATGACAATACAATTTCAATAATTTTACTTTTGGGGGGATAAGAATTAATTATATGACAATACCATTTCAATTATATTACTTTTTGGGGGATAAGAATGTGTATCCATTTATTTCATATCATTTTCTTTTTGTTGGTGAAGTAAAACTTTCTTACTGTTGTAGGATTTGCACTGCTCCCCTTGTTAGTTGCTATGTTTTTTTTCTTATTCTTTATACTTGGATTTGCTAAACTTGAACCGAGGGTCTTTCGGAAACAGTCTTTCTACCACCTATACGAGCTACCTATACGAGGTAGTGGTAAGGTCTGTGTACACTCTACACTCCCCAAACCACACTTATGGGATTCCACTAGGTATGTTGTTGTTGTTTTAATAGACAACAGAAATAGATTTACATATCTCAGTGATCTAGCTGAAGGCTGAAGCTAGCGCCATAAGTTGGACTTCAGCCCGAGGATTGTCATCCCTACTTCTTCTTCCATTATTAAAGAACTACTAATGATCCCTCGTGCATTTTGTGATGCATTTGAACAGAGAAGAATCATAGATATTTTTGATGGGTTATCAACATAACAGGAAAACACTTAGATGTTTATACCTGCTACTAGCTTCACTACTTTGAACAGGGGGAGATTGAAACTCCTGTGCAGTCATACATGCTGAAGCATTTATTTTAGCGTCTGCACTCCCGATGGCACTTTTTATTACCATCTCTACTTCATCAGAAGGAGCATCTTTACACATACTTAATACATCCCTCAGACTTTTTCCATTCTCCAAATAGATGTATTCTGGTGGACGTTTGTTGGCACTATTGGCATGCAGCTCAAATTGATTTGGTGTAACAACCTGTACCAAGCAAGGAAATATATCATATAAGGGATATTCAGATAATCTACTGAAGAAAATCCAAAAAAGTTACACTTACAGATGTCCCATGACAGTTATCACAGAAGCACAATATTCCTGACCCTCTAATCTCTCCGCGAAGTCCTTTTGCAGGACGCCCTCTCCCCTAAATTACAATTATTTGGTTAATATCCAAACAGAATTGCCGAAACGGAAACTCAATAAATGTCTCTGTAAAAAACTCACCTTTGTAGTGCCACGAATGTAGCGAACAGGTAAACCCTCCAGCAAACCTGTTTCAAGAAGATCTTTCAACTTTGTGGGAATTTTAGTTAGTGCAACTTTCTTGGACATCTTCAACTCCAACTTTGCAGGTGCAGACATGGTACCTACAGAATCTGTTTCATGAACATCCACAATCTTAATGCTATCGCACTGAGATACCTCTGTGTCCTCTTCTGTTTTCAGAGCAGACCTAGTAAACCGCCTCATAGGTGTCTGTATTTGCTCATCGTTAGCATCACCCTGAGCAGTAACAGCTAATTCAGGAACAATTTCAGGCCTTGCTTCAACACTGCAATCATTAGCCTTCACTGTTTTAGCCATTTCAGTCTTTGCATCATCTCGACAATTTTGCTCATTTTTACCATAAGCCTGAGAAGTAACAGCTGCTTCAGGAACAATTTCAGGCATTGCTCCAACAATGAAATCACTGGCCTTCCCTGTTGTAGGCATTTCACTCTGAGTATCGTCACCACATTTTTGCTCATCTTTACCATCACCCTGAGCAGTAACAGCTAATTCAGGAACAATTTCAGCCATATCTTCATCAAAATCATCATTGGTTTTCGCTGATTCACCCTTTTCAGTCTTAGCATCATCTCCACAATTCTGCAAGCTAGCATTCCCTTCTTCTCCAGACCCAACAACTCCTTCATCCATCTTACCTTTCTTCTCATCATCACTAGTGCAATGCACCACATCGCTCTTCGGCTCCTCCTCTTCACTCAAAATAACCACATTTTCATCCCTTGTCACAACTCCATCTCTCTCCAATTCCTCACCATCAACCTTAGAATTCGACAAATCTTCACTCAACAAAACCACATTGTCATCTTTTTTCACAACCCCATCACTCTCCAATTCCTCAACAACAACCTTCGAATTCGACAAATCTTCACTCAACAAAACCACATTTTTATCCATTTTCACAACTCCATCACTCTCCAATTCCTCACCAACAACCTTCGAATTCGACAAATCTTCACTCAACAAAACCACATTGTCATCCTTTTTCACAACTCCAGCACTCTCCAATTCCTTACCAACAACAACCTTCGAATTCGACAAATCTTCACTAACGACCACATTTTTCACCTCCCTTTTCCTCTTTTTCACATAAACCTTATCATTGCTAACGTTACCAGGACTATTCTGACTCGATTGTGGTGTCCTTGTAACCCTCTTTTGACCAACATCAATGTCCCAATCAGCTTGAGCCTTCATCATCATAGCAAACTCACGTTTCATACCAGTCCTAATGGACGAAACAACAATTTCCCCTTTCTCTGAACCGTTTGCCATTACAAAAAAGAACAATTCAAACACACATCAATCAACAGCTACCACAAAAATCAACAACAAAGGCCCAGCAGATTCAAAAAGAAAAACTAAAATCTGCCTCTTCTAATGATTCTCATTCAATTAACAGATCCAACCAACCCCCAAACACAAGCAGATTACCCAAAAAAAAAAAAAACCTAAAATCCTCTTCTCATGATGATGATGATGATTCTCATCCATACCCAAACCTGGAAAATCCTAAAACATGCATTATGGCTGCGATTTAGGGTTTGATTTTTTGATCGGAAATTTTTTTGGGAGAGAAAAATAAAATTGCGGGAAGATGAATAATTAGGGTTTTCCGGTGAATTGATAATACTGATATGAAAAAAGGGATTTCTTTAAATTCCCCAAATTAGCCCCAATTTAGTCTAAACGGGCGTTACAAAAAGTAGTACATTATTATTATGAGGAGGTCCTCCACTTTTTCCCTTGTATGGTTTGATCCTCCACCATGACCGACCGATCGGCCGACTAGTGTACTTGTTCGAGCTTTACGCCGTGGTAAAAATAATAAAATGTAATTTTCATATAGAAAAAATAATTTGTAAATCAAATGTATTTTCATGATTCTAATTGTTTAGATAAAAAGATCGATTGCAAAAAAAAAAATTAGGTTATGTATAAAATAGCTCGTTTGAATCAGTAGATGTATACTGAATTTTTCAAATTTTGAGGGGTTTTATATAATTTTAATACTTGTTGAACCTTTTCTTCTTAATCTTCTGGCGTTGAGGTTTTTTATTTCACCACGCCAGATATAAAATTGAACACATTTCTATGATAGGTTAATTTTTTTCAATGTACTTTCTTATCGAAAAAAGCAGAAATCGGTTATGAAGCATAGAAGAGGAAAGAATGCTTACCATTGTACACCGATCGAGAGTGGTCAAGAAAGAATATCAGGCACTTGAAGAGATAGAGAGGACTTTTCTAAGTAAATCTCCCTTTTTTGTGAGATAAACACCCTGTTAAACAGATCTCTTAAGAATGGTTAAAATGGCATAGATCTGACTACCACATTAGGATGAAAAATAGATTGATATCATGTTTGTAAGACGTCTCAAGTCAAGTGAGAGCTCGATTAGATGAATAAACTTTTCTGGGAAAAAGGGGCAATTTAAAGATGAAACTGAAGTAGAGCGGTAGAAGGCATTATCGAAAGTAACGCCTTATAATGATGTTGAAACCCTATTTAAATCAACTAAGTAAAAAATTTGTCTTTGGGCTTTTATTTATAGAGGGTAATTGTTCAAATGAAATAAATGTCAATAGTGAATAACGACAAACTAATCTTTTTGCCGTTTTTAGAAGAAAAAATCAAAATAATAAGAAATAGATAAATAATGATGTCACTCAATAAGACATGCCACGTCACTTTGGTCACACATTCGCCGAAGTTGGGTAGCATTTCAATTGTCCATCCAATGTTATTTCATTAGAAATCATATACATACAACATATACTTCACATATAATTGACTTTCCACATGTATACACTTTGAAAACATATACATTGAATCAAATCTGGCATACACACAATAGATGTCCACACATTCATATACATACATCAATTTTATGCTTTGAAAAAGGACATACACACATATAACTGATCACACATATATCACTTTTTGTTGTCACATAAGTATACACACAAAGTTATAACAAAATATTGTATCCAAGCTATTTTAATTACGATTAAAATGTGTACATTGTATATCAATACAATATATTTTGCTATATTTTTTTTGAAGGGGAAGGGGATGTTGCTACATTTTAAAAAATAGATACAAAATTTCATTGTATTTTACAAAATTAAGCACACTTGCGAATATTCCCATTTTTAATTACACAAAAAAAATAATCTAAAGTATCGATGGACAAATAGATACTAGAAACTACGTAGGTCATAGAAATTATTTTTGAGTAATTTAAAATTTTGTATGAGAGTTTTTCACTAAGTAGAGGAAAATTATTTTATGAGAAAAAATTGGGTCGATATATTTTTGTTGGATTGAGTGAGAGAAATAAGTGACATATACTAAGTTGAAATTCAACAACCACGAAGGAAACACTACTAAGTGACCTAAGGTCTGTTTGGAAAGTCACCTGGTAATTGAAATTGGTGTAATTACTAGGGTAGTAATTACTAGCCTAGTAATTACACAGTCTAATAATTACATTGACCTGTTTGGTTGCCACAGTGTAATTACAGTGTAATTCCCTTTGTCCTGTTTGGTTGGACGAATGTAATTACACAGTTAAATTTTAAAATAGATCTGATTTTGAATAAATAATATTACTATGTATAACTGATTGTTAGAATCGATTTTCTAATTTATTATTATTATTATTATCAAAAATTAAAGAAAAAAAATTAATTCTCATATTTATTTTAATCTCAAAACTAACAAGAAAAAATACAAAGATAAAATTCATACATAATTGTAACACCCCGTATCCGAAAATGGAGATTTCAGATTTTCTGGTGTTACAGGTGGCACTCACGGACACCATCCACGGACCGTAGATGGACTCACGGTCCGTCCTGCAGGTCCGTGGTTCGTGACAGAAAACTTCCCCAGAACTCAGTCAGAAAATCGGCTAAGTCCCGACTCACGGACAGACCTACGGTCC
>JAJOOO010021995.1:0-13761 GCA_029582685.1 Solanum piurae
TACTCATGTTTAGAGGTGGTGTTGGACAAGTTGTGTATCATGCTTGAGCTTGACTCATCTATGGTATTTATATATCATTTCTTCTTCTTTTTTTTTTTGCTCCCTTAGTCCCGATTTCCCCCTTTGATTATACTTATTGCTTATGGTCATTTTAATTGCTTCCGCGACCAAGGATGTGTAATGATACTTTATGAGGCTTGTTTGGGGTCCCTTCGGGTTCCCCATTCGCCGGTCACGTCTAGGCCCTAGGCTTGGGTCGTGACATGGACATTACAACCACATATATTAATCTGCCATTTTGGAGTGAGCTAATGAGACCAGATGACATGTATGCTCAAAATGTTGCCAAAAGAAGCCAGTTTCATTGAGTGGTGAGTGTCATTTGTGGAGGGCAGCAACTTTGGAGTCATGAGGGAAGGAAATTCTCCCAGCAAGATCTGTAATTTGAAGCCAAAGTTTGGCATGATTTGATATATGCCCGAATCATCCCATCGAAGAATGATCAAAGGGTTCTCCATAAGGTAGCTATTCTGATTTTTTGTTTAATGACAAGTGTTCACATCAATTATGGAGAAATATTGGCAGTGCAGATTTGGAGAAAAACTCGCCAACAAAATCGCTCAATGCCCTTTCCGGTGCTTATAAGTCGAATGTGTAATCAAGCTGGGATTCAATACTTTGAACCTGGCAAGTTTATTCTTTCGAGGAGTGTACTGGTTGTTAAGAAAAAGAGGGATGTTGAGGCCCCAAAAGTGAACAGAACAAGAATGAAAGAGTTTGATGTGGGGGAGGATGCGCCTTCAAAACCTGAACCTAGTATTGTGGAATTGGGAAATTCCTCCAATGATAAAGAGCAAGCACATTCGCAACCACCTCCTACTTCGGTTTAGAAAGAGTGTCTACCAAGAGTTGGTGGATACCACCTACCAAAATAACCAACAACTCAATCGATTGGTTGTTGTCCTGCCTAAGATTATTGATTATACGACAAAAGATGCCATGAAGGAACTGATCGATAAGGTGGACAACTTGTGTGTGCCAGTTGAGGTGTAAGAAGGCGCACTCACAACCATGTAAGCCGAGGTGGACAAACGAAAAGACAAGGCGCCTATGGACTATGAGGCTGAACCCACTATGGAAGGCGTAAGGTATGCTTTAGGAATGACACCAAATATTATTGATGAGATGATCGCAAGAATAGATGGCAATACGGAGAACAAGCAGGATGGAGATGGAGATTTTGAGGATGATGCAACACTCCAAGGGATGTTGTTTGAGTTCCACTTTACCGCTTATTCACATCAAGGTGGAGCAAGTTTAAATTCTCCAGGTGGAATGTGAGAAAGTTCGATTGCCCCCCCCCCCGCTTTTGTCCTTTTATGAGTTGTAATAGTATTGAGGTCAATGCTAATCTTTATGTTGGGCTTTGGTTAGTTGTTTTTGTGATTCTTCTATTGGCCCTTATCGGGCATGTTTGAAAATTTGAGTTTCTTGGTGCGCCTAAATTTTAAAAATGTTTTTAGTAGTGCCCTCGGTGGGCTTTATCTAAAGTTGTTATTGTTCTTAGATGGGTTGGTCTTACATTTCTCTATTGTCCTACTACCAGTTTAGCTTGGTTGATCTTACATTTCTCTATTGTCCTACTACCAGTTCTTTCTTATTATACTTAGTGCGCCTTGTTCTCTCAATGAATGTATGGGAACATGATTCAAAATCGTCTTTGTGACTAATAGTTTATTTTAATAAACTCCAAGAATTTTCTTTATGCCACAGTTCTTTCCTAGGAACAAATTTTTCTTTAAATTTTATTTTATTTTGGTTTCTTTGAGTCTGTTTATGTCGAACCAAGTTGGTTTTTACCTATGAAAGATTGAGAGGCGTCTTTCTTAAGGGAAAATGCCAAGTTTTTTAGTTTTATTTTGAGTCTTGTGTCACACCTCTTGCAAGAGTGACCACCAAATTTTTTTGTTTGGCAAATGGTAGTTGAAAAATGTTTTGAAAAATGATTTGAAAAATGAAGAGAAGAAGTAAATTTGAAGCATTCTCTTATCATGAGTCTTACATTCTTCTCTTGACTTTGTGATTTGAAAGTGGGTATGAATCCCATTGTGGTTTGTCAAAACTTATCCAAATTCAATTGATTTCGAGACCAATTTGAGATCTTGTTGGGTTGGAATGCCTTGTGTGGAAAGATTTTTGGTTAATTGTTGTGTATGCATGTTGTCTAGAATTTGCCCCAAAATGTGTTTCAAGGCAAAATTCTAGGATTGACTTTTCTTGAAAGATGAACTAGGACCTCTTTGATGAGTCACTCTACCCAAAATATTCCTTCCCTAGACATTGATCTTAGTCATCCCCTTTGAGCCAAAAACTATTTCCTTAGTCACCATGTTGCAAACTTTGATCTTCTTGAATACTTTGTTTTGACACCCTCATATCCCAAATTACTAATGATGACAAGGTAGGCTAAAAGCCTAAGTTTGGAGGAGAAGAAAAGATTGAAATTGTGATGTAGGAAAATGCCTAAAGTTGAAGGTTTGTGCACCAAGAAAACAAACGAAGAATGGGCTAAGAAGTGTTTAGAGCACCATAAGTTTCAACTTAAAAGTAGTTAAGTGAAACAATGGATGAAAGAATGTAAAGAAAAAGAAATTGGTACTAGCTTGTGTTGTGCACATCCCTCATTTGAAAATAAAAGTTGGGTGTTGAATGAGTAGATGATGTCTTCAATAGGAGAAATAAGGTGGAAACAAGTCCATGATTTGACCGGTACCCTCAAATGATATGTTATGGAATTAGGGAGGTCTCTTAGGCCTCATTTATTTCCATTAAGATTAAGACGTCTGAATCTGAATATTAAGATGTGTATTAAGATCTAGATGTTTAGATCTGAATATACATCTTAATATTAAGATGTTGTATCAAGAAATGAACAATGGATGATTAAAATTGTTTGTTTTCAAAATCTAAATATGCTTATGAAGTTAAACACAATATCATAAAATATTATAAAATTTTCATGTCAACAAAATAATACTATCTTTTGATAGAAAATAATATTTGAATTATCAATATAAATATCCTCTAAAAAAATTTATTCAGCTAAGAAAATTTGTTATACTTTAAAGGTCAAAATATAGATAATTATTGTTTCAACTAATTAGCAAAATCAAATAACTTTTTGTTTTTCCTCACCAACTTAAATTCAATTGTCTAACTCCTCTCAAGAAAGGTAGATATGTCGATGCTTGTAAGTTTCTTTTTCTGCAAGTGTATAATAATGAGTGGTAGTTTTCCACTCATTTGAGACCTTTTTAGTTCAACAATTAGTGTCCTCCATACCTATTTATATCATATTTTGATGTTTTGTAGCTATGAATGATTAAGTACAAGGCAATGATTAATCTATGAAAAAGATTCCAAAATCGTTGAAAAGAGTTTAAAGTCCCAACTGTGGATCACATAACTCAAATGGAGGATCACCCAATTGGTTGGACCTCACCTAATCACTTATGAAAATATTCAAGGCAGGTCGGCAAAGAAAAGTTCAAACAATGATTCGCCAAAATAGTTGGGTGAGCTAGAAATTCGATCGCCGAAGGTGACATATTTTTGAGTTAAAATAAAGGTTCAATGTAATCGGTAAATCACCGAATGTGAACGGCTGACTCGATCAAGTTTGTCAGTTGAGGTTCAAACAACTGAAGCCAAGGAAGGGTGAGCTAAAGAGTAAACAACGATCCGTCGAATCATAAAGGCGAGCTTGACTAACATCACTGAACATGTCGCACATGGAATTTCAGATTAATTTTTAGGGAAACTATAAATTGTCTAAACGAGAGAGAAAATAGATATTTTTATATATATATAATCTTCAATCTTTTTCATTGTATGAGAATTCAGACTTTTTATGGATTCTAATATTTCATAATGAGAAGTAGACTCTTTCTACTTTTCTCTTAGTTTTGGGGTTTTGAACAATCTTGTTATTGACTATTGAGGATTGAATTCGAAGTGGTCTTGAAGATTATTACTTATCATCAACACATTAATGGCTGAAAACATCATTGGTATAATGTATTTCTCTTTTATGATGTTTGACTAAAACCCCGAATCTAGGGGTGTGATTATGTAGTTGGGTGTTGATTTAATTTAATGGGTCTAGTGTCTTGCTCTGTTTTTTGTCTATTCATTCATGGATTTGATTTATTTAGCAGAGATTTAATTTATGGGTTAAGGTTACAAACTTAATCCTAGCTTAGATCTTCGATTGATGCTTGAAAGAGATTAATTGAAGTGGGTAAATAGCTTGATGCCTGCAAACTATGTTTACTTAATGTAGTTTACTCGAAAGAGAAATTATGGTTCAATTATAATTGTCAAATATGCTCAAAAGAGAGATTTTAGTAAGGTATTGAGTTGATTGTGTTTAACATAGATGAGACCAAAAAGAGATTCTATGATATGATGCCTTGAGATCGAAAGAAGGTTATTGTCATTGGCGATTACCCAACCTATCCAGATATATCTAGAATTATTGAGCAAGCACTTGTACCCCTATTTGATATTGATACCAACTCCCACACTCCTAGATCGTCTCTTACTCGTATAACAACTCTTTTAGTATATTTGGTAGAATCATCCACCCATTCTTCCTAATTGCTACAATGAATCAGTTTGCCTTCTTAATTTTCTAATTGAATTCTTTGCATTATATAACTCATTGTGGGATTCGACCCCAACTCTCTTGTTCGGTATTTTTATTGCTTACTCTTATAATTGTTTTAGAGAGTCATTCGAACGTTATTACATAGTATTCCCTCTACCCTCATCTCTCCATAGAGTCAACCAAATAGGTGGTTACATATACCGTAATCTATCCTCAACCTCTCTTATAGATGACTTGTTTTTTGCTCTCTTTTTGGGGCCCAATTTGTGTACAATATGTTTGTTTTCTTTATTCCTTGCTCATATTTTGAGATACTTTTGTTGTGATATGAATATAAAATATACTAGATAAAAATACTTGTAAATACTTTAAAAATTTATCAATTCAAGAGGAAAATATTGGTATCCAGTAGAAAAAGAAGAGGGAGAAGCATTAAAACTTGATTGAAATAGAAGCGGGATAGGTTAAAGGTTTTATAAAATGAAGCGTTTTATTATTTTAAATTAGTCTGAATGGCGTTAAGACTCTATTACATATCTGATTTATTAAGAACTAATTAGATCCAATAAGAGCTTTATAAGGAAATAAAACGAATGCACTTAATGGGTTGAATCTGAATAATTAAAGTTCATATCTTACAAACAAATGTACTTAACATGATGAATCTGAACCATTTAGATTCAAACCTTCATTAAGTACAAACGAATGAGGCCTTAGTCACTTTAACCATATGAGACCCCACCTTTTGCACGAGCTTAAGTTTAACCCACAAGTCCTTAGTGATTTTGAGCCATGACAACCTACAGATATTAGTGGTGATTCACATATCGGGTAAGCCTATGGTTCAATGTGTGTATGCTTGAATTTTTTTGTGAGAGTGAGTGAATTTGTTTGATCTATAATACCTTGAATCTATATTCATGATTGTGAGTGGAGTTACACCTTCCAAGTTAATAGTGAGGTCTATATTTCAATTGAAGTACATGAATGCGATAAATTATTGTGAATCCTTAGGGAAAATTATGCCATTTATTTAAGATGCTTTGACATTGAGCTTGACTGACCTATTGTCTCTGGATTGTGTTCTTGAAAAAGTTGTTTTAAATGAGAAGGATTTTGAAAGGAATAAAACCATTGCCTTGTATTGATGGTGGAATCAATTCCGAGTTGTGTTTGTGTATGTATGTATTTATATATAATATATATATATATATATATATATATATTGTTCTTTGTTTTGATTCTTTTGTTTTGTTGTTTTTGAGTCGGGTGTGGCTTGGAAATTCTATGCTTAGTGAGTGCTTTGCTTGAAGAAAAGCAATTGTTCAAGCTTAAGGGTTTGATGTGTTAGTATTTTACCAATATATTGAACTCATATTCATCGATTATTTCTATGTTTAATGCTAATTGAGGATATTTGTTCTCTTATATGTAGGCATTCCTTAAAAAATAAAGTTTGGAAAATTTTGAGCATGAAATTGCTGAAGCCGATCAGCCTTTGGAACCAACGACTCGCAAAAGCTGAATGACATCTCACCAACAAAATGCAGGCTTGAATGGAAGGAAAGGCCTTAGGCACATGAACAACTAGCCTAAAAAATCCCTAATAGGCATTTCGTCAATCCAAACACAAGTGCCACTAAAGATGTAGCGAATAGTTTTGAACAATCCTGGACTAGAGTCTCTTTGGTCAAGCGCAAGTTCTTCGACCGAAGTTCAAGGACCAAATCATATCCGAAGGATAAAGTGCTCCTTTTTGGAATACTAGTTTTACGGCACGTGTGTTGCATGTGTGTATCATATTATATATAGTATACAATGTTGTAAAATAGAATTAATATGACTAAATTAAAGCTTTTTAGTAAATAATTATAAATTGAAAGAATAGTGGTCAAGTGCTTTTGAATGATTAATACATCTGTCATAAAGTTAATTATTTTTTGAGACCAAAATGACCAGATTTCATTGAAACATTTCAAAATACATTCAAAATTTAAATAATGTGAGAAAGTGACATTTCTTTAGTACAATTTTTTTATTTTACTCAATTTCGTAAACAAACTTAACCAGCAAAATAGAAAAATCATATCAATATAAAAAAAGTCACCAATAGCCTTTCCTCTTGAGGTTATGACTATAAATGATAGACACCATTTAAGTACAATTTTTCTCTTAAATATTAATACTTCAAATTTGATGTGTGCATGGCAATAATAACTATTACCATAAATAGTGCAATATTTTTTCTTTATACGTAATATATCTTTTACAAAATATTATTACTCAATTAATATTTGAGTAAGGCTATCATAGAGATGTAATTTTACCAAAAGTGTACTTCTATAGAAAATTTCAACACTGTTATAAGTAGAATGTTATAGAGAAAAAATATATAACATAAAAAATTAGTTCTAAAAAATATTAGGCTGCTACAGTGAAATGTTATTATAACGAATGATGGTTAAATAGAGAATTGAGTGTATGTCAAATATTTATCTTGACCAATTTTTCTTTTAGATATATATATATATATTTCAGTAGCATAATTTAATATTAATATATGGACTACAACACCTATGTTGAAAAATATTTTATTTCTTTAAGTTTCTACCATATCTTTGTGGAATTGTAGTCTTATCTTTTTTATGCAGCATACATTTCATGTAGTTGTTGTCTGATGAGAGTATCTAGTATCTTATAGAAGTTGTATTATGATATAAAATATTAAAATTTTTCAATAAAAAAAATTAATTGATGAAATACAATTTACCCTTTATTTATTTATAGAAACTTTAATTTGATTTAAGATCATTTTGTGATCAAGCACTATTTTCTTATCTATTTTTATATATCTTGCAAGGAGTGTATCTTGTGACATAACATTTTCTTAGATAAAAATGAACACAAATAACATAAAATTCATACTTAATTTTTTTTAACACAATATAAATATAAAAAAGAATAAATATATGGAACAATTCATATCCAACATAGAAGGAAGACGAAAATATATGTTCATGCTATATTCACTCTAGTGCTCAATTTGATTGAAATCTCTTGCCACCAACACTTTACTTTCTCCAAAAAATATATTGAAAAATTCATAGCCAATGAACAAGGAAGACAAAAATATATGTTCATGCTATATTAACCTTAGTGTTCCAAAATTAGGAAGAAATTCCTTCGTTTGAGGTTAAAAGAATAAAAAAAGGAAAAACAAAGAAGAAATATTTTACCCCAGTCATGTGCCTTTTTTCGTATTTGTTTATTATTATTGTCTCTCCCACAACTTGATCTATTTATTTTATTAGAAAAAATAATTTATAATGTGTGTATTTGTCATTGTTCACTCATTATGTGAACACTAATTATTAACTTCCATCTCGAATGAAAATACAAAAGAAATTAATTAAAGAAACAAAACAAGAAAAGAAATGAAAATTCCCGCGCACTATATCTAGAAGTTTTTCTGTGTGAAACAAAATTCATGGATAATTGCACATTTCTTGTTCTCTTTTCTTCTTCTTTAATAGAAACACAATACCTAAATTCCAATACTAAGAACTTTGGTGAAACATATCAATGGATTGGGGATGAATCATGTATGAAAATTGTAAATGATCTCAAATTATCACAGAAAAGAGATCACCAAAAATTTATAAGGAGTGAATGGTTGTGATTTATGACCAAAGAAATATTAAGGTAGAAATTGTTGTGACTATTCTTAGGAAATTAGTATTTTTTAATAAATAAAATATGTAGGTTAATTAAAAGGCTATTAAGTTTCTAAAATTATATAAATAATATTGAAGTATGTGTGTGATGAAAATCGTAAGAGTATAATATAATTATAAATCGATGAATGATTTGTTACAATTTGTTCACCAACTCTTTCTTATGTGGTACCTCCAATTTCATTGAATTTTGAACTTAATCAACTGTTGCAAATAACACTTGGATATTTTAAGAAGTAGAAGAGTAGAAAACTTTAAAAAATCATAGTTTAAAAGTGAGAGAAAACCCCTCTTTTTATAGCTAACGAATAGTACGGTGAATAGGTACTTATTATGCCTTATCAGAAAAGTCACAACCCTTCAAAAAAAGTCACTGCTCATCGGAAAAGTCATAACCCTTTGAAATAGTCACAACTCATCGGATAAGGCACAACTCTTTTGTAAAGTCTCAACCCTTTGAAAAAGTTAAAATCCTTTGGAAAAGTAACAACTCATGGGAAAAGTCACAATCTTTAAATGTAAAAATGGTATCTACTTTTAATATAATATAATATAATTAAATAAATAAAATAAATTGAGTATTTTTAATTGAGAGTATTATCGTAATTCAATATTCATGTTTGGGAGTTCATGCTTTTAAGGTAGTATAGAAGATAGATTTCAAGGATAGAATAGAGATTTGTGTAATTATGTACTATTAATAACTTCTTCCCAATAGGGAATATTGTAGAGAGTGTTCTTTTGGGGGAATTGGTGGTGATAGAAAATAGCTAACTATTTTCTTTCTTGCTAAAGAAGAAACTCAATTTTGTGTACCTTGCTATGTTTAGATCTCACCTTTTTCTATCAATTTTTTCTTGAAATGAGGTATTCATATTTGGGTATAACTTATATTTCTTCATTTATGAGTAACTAAATTTGTAGCTAGGGATATGCATGCTTGATGTGGGTGTAAAACCCAATGAGTGTTTATTAAATAGATCTAAAATTGGTTGTTAAGCATGGTCTAATATTGTCTTGATGTTTTAGTTTAAAAATATGTCACGGCCCAAAGTATACCCTAGGCGTAACATGACGTATAGGACCCCGAGAGGCCCTACACAAGCCACTTAGCATACATCATACAAGATAATAAAAAATCAAGAGATTTTAAAAGACAATTCATATCATAAGAGGTAACAGAAAGTAGAGGAAGTCTAACATAGTCTCAAAGACATCTAGTACATCAAGAGTGATTGGGGCGTAACCCATGCATCACATTCACTACTGAAAGTAAAGACAATAAGCAATAAAGGGCTCGGTCCTCGGAACATGAGGAATCACCAATCTTTAATCTACTAAATTGATCCCTAGCCACGGAGATGTGAAACGAGAGCATCAAACCCTACATTAGTGAAACAATGTAGGCAAAAGTATGTGTTAGTACATGGATTATACCAAGTATGATATCAATACATAAAGGTATGAAATCATGCTAAAAGGTCCTTTATGTGACATCCAATGACCAAGCTAAATCATGAGATAAAAGGGTTAGAAACATAAATCATAAAACATGGTCAATGCAAGCTAACATCTTTAAAACACATGTGACATACTTCTAGGAGTAACCTTAGTTCATTATTGTGGGATGTTTACCATTAACCGACATAGAGACCATGCAAGCTATAACATGGAATCCAATGTCTACTCTACACCATAAAGAGGTGTTCTTACTTTCCAAGGTAAGAACCATGAACTTCTAGCTTACGTGGATCTAGTAGCTAATGTGTACTTAGACAACCTATGGTGGCACATAGTTTATGGGACATGAGTAATCACTACTTGTCCACTCGGTGCTAAGCATAAATCCCAAGGAATAGTCATTAGTCTTAACTTATCTTAACATTCATGAGACATGGGTATTCACTGCTTGTCTTATCATTGGAGGTCATGGGTAATCACTGCTTGCCTCATTATCTATGGAAGAGCACATCAAGTAGCCAATCCAAGCCAAGTTTCATTAGAATAGCTCCTTAAATATTTATTCATCTTAGGTGAGAAAACCTTTCAACCTTATGAATTCTTTATGTGAGAAATCCTTTCACAACAACAATATTATTGAAGCTTCACTCTCAAAGCAAATCTTTAATTGTTTTCATCAATTTCATAAATAACATGCATATCTTCATAAATTCATCTTTCATGATTCAAAAGCTTCTTCATATGATCAATTCTAGAAAATGTGGATCATGCATGGGTTCATATTAATTTAACTCAAAACATGCAATTATCTCAATTCATGCATAAAAAGACATAAAAATTTAAATTAGATCATGATTGAAAAGAACCCATGAGATTGAGTAAAAATCGTAACTTCCATTTGAGATTCTACCTTGCAAAATTGGAGAATTTAAGGACCCTATGGAGGAAAGGACTCCATAGGTGAATACTATCATACCTTGATGCCAAGAGCTTACAATCAGTGGTGAATTTGGAGACTTGACCTTGAAACGCTAGCCTTCTTCTTCAAGCTTTTAGAGAGAGAAATATTTGGGGAAGAAGTTTGATCAACTTAGAGAATCTATAAGAATGAGTTCAATTGGGAAAATTTAGGGGTAAAAAGTGTTTATATAGGTTCTATAATAGAAGGTAAAACGACGTAGTATTGGGTTAGACTAATTACGAAAAAATCCAAAATCCCCTTTAAAATAACTATCGACCCTCACCAATGACTTGACCTACGGTCCGTAGGTCTCACCACAAACTGTCCTGGTCGATCGTTGGTGGGTTCAGAGACCACTGTTTTTGACCCCTAATGATGAGACCCCATGTACGCTCCATGGGTTCACCTAAGGACCGTACACCACAATCGTGGGTCCTAAGTTTTGATCCTAAAATTTCTCTAAGTTTGGGACTCACCTACGAGACCTACCTACGACTCGTGCATTGGATGACGGACCATCCTGGTGAACCGTTTAAAAGTACTGGGACTTTGACATTTTAAGAAAACTTTGTACTTGCCAACCACGGTCCCACTTACGGTCCATATGTCAGTTCATGGACTGTGGTTCTGTTGGTACTGGCACCAGTTCCAGAAACCTGCAATTTTCCATCTTTTCAAATCTAAGGTATTACAAAATCACTGGTTACAAACATTGATTGAGATCTCAAGACTATTTTGGCTTGAGAAAGCAAAACGAAGTTGGGTAAGACTAACTAGTCCGGATTTGATGAAATTAGTCATTGGATTAGAACTAGAGATAGTCTAATCCAACTAATTTCTCATTTAAGGTTATAAATTACAGATAGTCTACCCACTCAAGCTGTGTTTGGTGTTTTATTGGTAAGGGTCTTGGAGTTCAAGAGAATCCAAGGGACATACATTTGATAGTTTGAGAGAATATTGAATGCAGACTAGACCAAATGTTATCCATATGACGACCAATTTGGAATTAGTTATTTTTTAATATTGTGTTGAAACCCCATCGCATTGTACACGCCCCTAGTAGTCTACAATCTTGGTAAAAATTGAGCCACAATTTGAGTTCAAACTTCAAGTCATGATGAAATATCTATCCTCCCTTAGTCTCCTAAGTTGGTTGGTCCTTTGCTATAGTGTTTGCGACCCATTAGAGGTGATTTCCATTGGAGGCAACTTTCTCTGCGAACACATACCTTTTTTTAATTTGCTCAACCTAAAGTAGGGAGCTGATAGTTGTCGGTGTGATGTCAACCTCCACACCATGCATAAACACATAATATAAGTTGGGTTATTTATCCACTGGACCACGAATGCCTATCATCTCTTGTCATACCTGATATGGGGTATAAAACTCAATGACAACTTTTGGGAATAATTCTCATGGTGAATTAGCAAGAGGTATTCAGTTATTCACAATTAGCTGCTGGACAATGTTCGAGAATTTCTCCCTTAGGCCAACTATATTAAACCTTTTTTCCGACTTGAATATCCCATTTGTCTTGGAGAAAGTGTACCTTCCCTTCATCCCTCTGATTCCAAAAATGATGCGCTTTTCCTTATTGATAATGTTCTGGGGATCCTCGTTCTTGGCTTTGCTTTTGGAGGTGGAGCAAGAGTTGCATTTATACTTACTAGATTGACCTTTGTGAGAAGAACTATTAGGCAACACTAAAAACTACATATTTTTGGTATTTTTATTAAGAAATAAAAGGAAACACTAAAAGAACACACTAGCATCGACATTTGACCGCCGGTTCGCAGATGCAAAATTCTACACCGCAGATGGAACCACCGGCTACCAAGCGTGGCAACATTTTGAGCCAACAAGTATTTTACCAATGAAGACTTGTGGCTTGAAGGTGAAACGTCTGTCCAATTAAGTGAAATGTTTAGATTCCTAACTTAACTGATGTTTCACCCACGAAATGCAAGCAACATTTTCTTAAACCCAATGTATCATAGAGGCCATCTCGACCAAAAAATATTCTTTTCACTCTAACAATTCAACGAACATGTCTAACGGGTACTCAAACTTCCCAAAATGATTCACAATTCAATTTAAACTAATCTCGATGATTTCCCTTAGCAGGAATTTCACCCCATCTATCATTGGGAACCATTACACAATACACGAAATACATTCAGCATATTCACACCTCTCATTCGCAATTTCAACCTCAGCACAAGTAATCGGTCATTCAATGCTTTTCTACAACAATCATAGATGCTTCTCAAGCAATTTTCACAACCAGAAATTAAAGAATTTACATAATGACAAATTTACCCTTAGGAATGACGTCACACAACCCATCATTGGGACAATTCATGCACTACATAAACTCAAATGGATTACTCATACTTCACCCCCAACTAAAATTTAGAGTAATCTAAACAAGATTTCACATGCATTTCTACCCATTGAAGTTCACCAAAACCCTTTTCTTAGCAACAAAATTTGAGTGCAATAACACATGGGCAATGGGAAAATCAGTTCTAGCATAAAATCATTTACTCATTTTAATATTATGAAAGCTTAAAACTTGAAAAATATAACAACAGATAGAAGATTTATAGATTAGTGACTAAAACTTGAGAGCTTTAATGGAGTTCTTGAATTTTTGAACTAAAAGAGTGATAGGATCTTGAAATTTTTGGATTTAGAGATAGAGAAAGGGGTTTGAGTGAGGAAGGAAAAAGGGTAATGGTTGGTATTATAGAAGGAAAAGGGAGTTGGAAGTTGGAGTGTTGTATGTATAAGTGGGGAGAGCCATATGGGGAAGTGGAGAGTGTGGTGAATGAAGGAGGAGGAATAAGTAGGGTTTAAGACCCTTGGGGTTTTGGGGAAGGGAGATCAAAATCCAATTTGTTCTTCCATAAGTCAAAATTTAAACCTCTTA
>JAJOOO010021996.1:0-35528 GCA_029582685.1 Solanum piurae
AACAAAAATACAATAGAATCACACACAAAGAAAAGATGAGTAGATCGAAGGAAAAAATAAAGGCACCAAAAATAAAAGAGAAGAAAATTTGAAAAGACTAAATCGAGAAAAAAGGAGAAAAAAGCTCAAATTTGTCCAACAATGGTGTTTGAGTGAAAATAAAGAAGAAAGATGGCCTTTAAAGGTCAAAATCTGACCGTTACTTTATTTTTAAGGCATCTCACGCTCTTACCATGTGTGTATCACACGCTCCATGTGGAGTCTTTCCACATAGGATGCCATAAAAAAAAGTGTTTAAAATGTTGAGTTTGGATGGGTTCAGGGGTCCAGATGACAAAATGGTAAGTATAAGGGTTCACAATACAAACAGATACAAGTACAAGGGTCCACCAGACCATTCTGCCTAAATAATTTACTCAATAATTATAGCTATGGGTGTATATGTAAGAATTATTATTAATTATTTTTTACTTATGGCTCAAGTTTACTTGTAGTTCAAGTAATACCATAAATAATATTTAATGCATAATAGATTTCGTCCGTACATTGGTTACTTGATGGACGTACCAGATTAAATCACAACCTCTATAAATTGGTCCTCCCTCCATCCATTAGGGTTATCACATATTCTCTACAATAATTTCATCGCTGAAGGTTGTGGTAACGTAAGGCTAGGGCAAGGAGGTAGAAACTAATTTACGACTAACGCTTTCGCTTTTCTCTGTGGTGATGTCTTCCATATTAGGTATGTGTCTCTAACGATCTCCATGTAAGATTATCGTGTTCAAGATCCTGATATTATGTATTAAAGCATTTAATCTTACATGTGGTATCAGAGCCTCGATTGTTTGAACCGATAATCTTCATAAATTATGTAACTGCATAAAAAATTATGTAGCATTGTATTTATGAATTATGTGAACTACCTTACGTTATCTTCAAATTGTGTACATAACAACAAAGCAATTCAAGTTGATAATATATGCTTATTAACCCTTTTAAATTTCTTCTCTTTAGGGCAGCTACATTATTCATTATTCTTGTATGTGCTTCTCTGTTGCATGCACTGAAATTTTTTATTGGATTACTTGTGATTGGCTAGATTACCGAATATCAATACATGTTGTCCATGCAACTTGATTGGTTTTAAGTATGACTCAGTTTTTTGGTGTTTCCAAGTTAAACTTGTAATAGTAATTATGGCCACAAGTTATTGTATACTCTTACGTTATCTTCAAATTATCATCAAACTTGTAGCTAATTTTGTATTTGTGTTTGGACCCTTAAGTTAATCCTCCCATAATGTAATTATTATATTTTGTTTTAAATTGTCCAATAAATTAAAGTAGCCAAACTAAAAAGTATAAAATTATTCACATGCATAAAAATTTGTGATATTATGTGTGCTTTGTATTTATATAGTTTGTTAGTCACCAAAGGGGTCAAAATAGAGAAATTAACGTCTACACATATCATGTTTGTGATCACTTGATGCATGTATTATGTTTCTATAGTTTGTTAGTCACCAAAGTGGCCAAACTAAAATGTATAAAATTATTCACATGCACAAAAATTTATGATATTATGTGCGCATTTGTATTTATATAGTTTGTTAGTCACCAAAGTGGCCAAACAAGTATGGTTAAGAAAAATATGCATTCATAAAATTGTCATTTATCTATGAAAGTTAATGAAATATCTATATTGAAAATAAATAGATAAATTGACTTTCACTATTGCTGGAACTTAAGAATTTACCCAAAGGTGAATTAATCATTCTACGAATAGTGAACATTATGAGGTAAATTAATATTTTCAATCAAACATATATTGTATATCCAAAGATGTCGTATATGTTTGGTTAAATATATTTAATTACCCATTAAAGATTTAAAAAAATGGCATTTAAATTATGATAATGTGTCGTAGTATCTACCAAAGGAGAATTAAGCAGTCCTCGCCTCGGGAATTTTTAATAAAAAAAAATGTAAATTTTTTTAAGAAAATGGCTGCTATAGCAGCTATTTCTATTTTTTAAACGCTGCTGGGGTAGCGTTGTTAAAAAAAAATTCACAGCAGCGATTTTAAAGAAAAAATAATTTTTTTTTTGGACCGGCAGTGATTTTTATGTTTTTTAAAGGAGTAACGGCGTCAATTTTTTCAGAAGAGGAGCAATTTTGCCCTTTTGGTTAAAAAAAATTTGATGTGCCCTTTTGGAATTTTTGGAAACAGGGGAAGGAAAATCTTGAACGAGCGCATCTTTTACATATTCCGTGTATTTTGACGGCAAAAAAAAGAAGAAATATATTAATTTTAGGGTTAAGGACCAAAGTGATCACAATTTATGATACATAAAGGACCATTTCCATCAAGTTCATATATTAAGGACCAAATGGAATCAAAGTCATACATTAAGGACCATTTTAATCATTTTCTCATGGTGGTCTTCCGAATTTGTATTCTAGCCGAAGAGAAAGGGTTTAAAATGAATTAGAATTAGAGGTAAAAAGAAATAGATATAGTTTAATTAATGTATTGATACGTGGCATTTAATGATTGGCCTAAAAAGATTATTTGGTGCCCTACGCGCCTATGCGTCGTGTTTTCACGTAATTGACCAGTTGGGCAAATATATATGTTTAAAATACGATATTAAACAGTCTGGGGAGGTAATAAATGCTCATTAAAGTTTGGTATCGTAACAATAATTTTGGCCAAAGTTGAGATATTTTTCAGATCATTTTCCTATATTTGCTTAACATTTAAAATACTTTTAAGTTGGGTATTTTAAAGCCAAAATAAGCTAAAAATTGTAAATTGGTCTTCAACTTTTTGGTTTTTTTTCACTTAAACAACTTTTTTATTTTGACCTAAATAATAACTTTATTATCCC
Organism: Solanum piurae; assembly: GCA_029582685.1. Lineage (NCBI taxonomy): Eukaryota > Viridiplantae > Streptophyta > Magnoliopsida > Solanales > Solanaceae > Solanum > Solanum piurae. The sequence continues at coordinate 2,894 of JAJOOO010021996.1, forward strand.
TTAAATATTGTAAACCCCAAAATATCCTCCCCTCATAGAAACCCTATGTAGGACTCTTTTCAATTCATAACTTTTGATCATCACTCTTTAGGAGTCTTTCTCAAGAAAAAAAAATTTTCTTTACAAATACATCGTAATTTCTTCCAGATAAAAGTAAAAGTAAATTGAGACTCAAATTAATTTATTTTTGAGTTAATTTAAAATTAGAATAGTTGAAGTAGCAAGTTTATTTTACTTTAATCAAATTTAAAGGTATTTCAATCAATTAACCAGAAAAGAAGCTTTTAAGCAAATTGTACTATAAATTGTTGTTGTTGCTGCAGAGCTAACAGGAAGTAATATCTTCTTCATTTGATCGTTCACAAGGACAAAATAAACAAAATTAAGTAATATTGTTGATTTAAGTATTTTCAACTAGATAACACAATTTTAAATATAAAAAGTTATATAGTAACAATAATAAGGATAAACGTGCAACACATTTTCTCATAACTAGTTGATTCCACAGACCGAATTGGTGCACTCTTCATTCATCAACATCATTGTGGATTTGGTGCGAGTTCTCTTCTTAATAGCACAGAGAACAATATCTCTGCAATCCTTGTCAAATTTGTCAAGAATATACGTAGAGAGGTCGTAATATTTTATGGAAACTATTTATATCAAAAAAAAAAAAAGAGGAAAGAAATTACACGTTCTCTATAACCAAGCATATAGAAACTTAGGATTTGGAAAGTTTTTTTTTTTGGGAAGGTTGAGAACTCCAGTTTTAACTTTATTTTTCTTTATAATATAAAAAATAATAATTTGAAGTATATGGTGTTTGTGACAAAAAAAATGAAATATCATTTAGAAAATATCAAAACATATTTAATCATAATTTTCTTCGATGTGATTATTTCAAACTCTCATTTTTCAAATTTAAAATTGTTCAATTCTCATATATTTATTGTGTAGATTTTTTCTCAATTATTGATACTGCTATCTAAGTTATCCGTCATTTTTTTCATTTTTTTTATTTTAGAGTAAAATTGTGGTACGATAACGTATCAAATGTAATTCGCACCTTGTGAGGGTGATGTGTATGTAGTCTTACCCTAATCTTGTGAAGGTAGATATGTTGTTTCTGATAGACCCTCGACTCAAGTAAAGCATGTCAAAATCAGTGAGTAAAAGGAAATATCATAGTGACGGAACTCATTAGGACAATGGAGAAAAGAACAGTAGCAATAACAAATAATACAATAGTCGAAGCAATGAAAACAACAAGTAATAGTAGAATCGAAGAATAAAGGAGTGGGTGAGTACTAATGATAATACTAATATCAAAAACTAGATGACGATCAACTATTTACTAACCTTTTACCCTAATCCGCAACTTCTATATTCTCCTATCTATGGTCATGTCCTCAATCCGTAAGTTGCATGTCATGTCATGTCATGTCTAATCACCTCTCATCAATACTTCTTCGGTCTATCTCTACTTCTCCTAAGACCCACTACAACCAACTTTTGTCACTTCATCACCATCCTCATTGGGTGAGAGTCATATGTGCATTTCCTCTTCACGTATACAAAACATCTGAATCTCATCTTGTCTTCCACCGAGGTTACTGTACTCTTACCTTGTCTCCAATATCAATGTTCCTAATCTTCTCTCTTAGTATGCCCACACATCTATCTCAACATTCTCATCTATGTTACTTGCATCTTTTGAATGTGCGAGTTCTTGACAGTCAACACTCCGCTCCATACAACACCTCAAATCTAACAACCATTTTATAAAACCTACATTTAAGTTTTGGTGACACATTTTTATCATACAAAAACATTGAATGCGAGCAATCATTTTATCCGCTCTGCTCCAACACAAGGTACAATATCATCATCATTAATCCTTAAATACTTTTACCGTTGTAGAGTTCTATTTTGTACAATCATTATGGTCAAAAAACAAACTGTTGCAGCAGATAAATGTAGCCGAAAAAGTGCCATCAGTTTTAGAGGACCAGAAAATTGCCTGCATGAGAGTCAGTTGTTCTAATCAGTGGTGAAGACATAGTTTTTACTACGGGAATTCATCTTTTTAGTTGCTTTAATAGGTTCAGTTGTTCTAAAACATGCTCAGAACCTGAACCCAAGTAGCTGTTGAAGCTAAGATTCATGTAGAGTCAAAGATCAATAAATCATTAACATATAGGCAAATAATCACAATTCAACAAAAATTTTAGACGACGAATCACTATTCAGTCTCTTGATCAATTTCGTTCACAATGTCGTGAATTATGGCCCCAATAAAAATTCTAAATCCTCATTCCTCAGCATCTCTAGAAAGGATTTTAACAACTCCGGTTTTAAGGAATTTTTTAATTTCTCATTTCTTACTCTGCCCTTCATAATTTGTATCTATGAAGTCTCTGCTGATCTCAGGTCCTGAAGAATCAATTTTCATGTTCGCAATCTAGACAAGCATCAAAATTACATTTTGAGTTCAGTAAATCTAGCGATATCTAATTGGATCCTGGAAATTCATTCTTCTTCGAATCATCAGCATCAGCATGAAAACGCCATGTCTGTTACGTTCATACTCGTTTTCGATACAGGGGCTCTGGAAAGTCCAGCTGTATTGCAATGGATGTTGAAACAAACATCTATTCTAGTACTTTATCTGATGACCATTTGAGGTTTTCACTCAACTTTCACCAGCTTGAAGGGGTGATATATATGGAAGTTGTGAACTATGTAGCAAAGATTGTTCCATACTTCTTTCTTTATCTGTCATAATGGATGCCTTGCAAGCTTCTCTTTAAGGTTACACATTTTATTAAACTAATTAATTCAATACTTTTAATGGTTTATCTGCACTCTGAATCTCTTTTTTAGAGAATCAAACTGTTTCACGATTTCAATTTGGTTAGAAAAACTCCGCTTGAGCAATTCACGTATCACTCCTCTGTAACAATTATGACTTTAGCATGTGTATTGGAGAAAACAACAACATACCCGGTGTAATCCCAGTGTACTAGGAGAAGATGATCGAATATCGCTTTATATTCTGTAATTCTACATATCATTGCATTTAGGAAATTCCAAATATGTTTCAACTTTGATAATGAATCTGTTATGCATTCCAAATATGTTTCAAATAAAAGTAGAGAATTTCAATTATACAGCTTGTTCAAGAATTCTAATAACTACATAATGAATCTGTAATGCTTCCTAGACAATCAAAGTCAGGTAAAATATCAAAATCAATTTCTAGCATGGGCATGGCTTCAAAAGAACCAGGGGATGATAATGGTTCAACGACCATGTTCGTCTCATCCTGCATATTGCTTAGCAACTCTAATTGGGCTTGTAATGCCTCGTCATAACTAGTTGATTCCACAGACGCCGAGGTTAGGTCTTCCAAATTTGAGCACTCTTCAGGAACAGCATTCATCAACTTCATTGTGCCTTTGGTGCGAGTTCTCTTCTTAATAGCACAGAGAACAATATCTCTGCAATCCTTGTCAAATTTGTCAAGAATATACGTAGAGAGGTCGTATTCCTTCATCAACCAATGACCATTTTCCTGTTTATAGCCTTTATTCATATAACACATGCTCTTCTTGTATCCAATCACTGGTCCTCCCTTCTTTCCAACAGGTTTGCTCTTGTCTTGCTGTTTCCAACTCCCCTTATTTCCCACATCGCGACTATATCTCGACTTGCTCTTCTTCTTGAGTTTTGTGATGAAGAAGCGATACTGACTACAGTCATCGTCATTACAGCAGGGTACTCCATGACTGTAAATATCCCATGGTTCTTGTTTACTGTAAGTATCAACATGAGTAGTGATGAATCCAGAATCATTCATGAATTTTCCAGCAATGAATCTCAACAAGAAAGTAACAGCTTCTGCGTCAGTCGGACTAAATCGGAAACCCTCTTGCAAATTCTCCATTATACACTCAATTTCTCTTCTGTTTTTTTTTTCTTCTCACAATGTACAAAAGAAGAAAACAGAGTTGCCAATTTATACAGAGAGGCAGTAAACTTTTTATGGAAATTTTCTATACTTCTACACGTTTTCTATAACAGAAAAAATTGGAAACTTTTGTAGTAGTATAGTTTATGGAAACTATTTATGGAAATTTTTATACAAAAAAAAAAGAGGAAATAATTTACACGTTTTCTATAACCAAGCATATAGAAACTTGGGATTTGGAAAGTTTTTTTTTGGAAGGTTGAGAACTCCAGTTTTAACTTTATTTTTCTTTATAATATAGAAATAATTTTTAAGTATATGGTGTTTGTGGAAAAAATGAAATATCATTTAGAAAATAAAACATAGTTAATCATAGATTCTTTCAAAATTCAAACTCTCGCTTTTCAAATTTAAAATTGTACAATTCTCATATATTTATTGTGTACTTTTTTTACCAATTATTGATACTGCTATCTAAGCTATCTGTCATATTTTTATTTCAGATTTTGAGTAATAAAATTATGGTACAATAACGTATCAAATGTAATTCACACCTTGTGACGGTGATGGATACGTAGTCTCACCTTAACCCTGTGAAGGAAGATATATTGTTTCTGATAGACTCCATGTCAAAATCAATGAGTACAAGGAAATATCATAGTGACAGAACCCTTTAGGATAATGGAGAAAAGAATAATAGCAATAACAAATAATACAATAGCTGAAGCAATAAAAGCAATAGTTAGTAATAGAATCGAAGAATAAAAGTGTGGGCGAGTACTAATGATAATACTATTATCAAAAACTAGACCACGATTAACTATTTACTAACCTTCTACCCTATTTCGCAACTTCTATATCTCCTATTTATGGTCATGTCCTCGATCTGTAAGATGCATGTCATGTCATGTCTAATCACCTCTCCTCAGTACTTCTTCGGTCTACCTCTACTTCTTCTAAGACCCACTACAACCAACTATTGTCACCTCATCACCCTCCTCATTGGGTCAGAGTCATCTGTGCATTTCCTCTTCACATATCCAAACCATCTCAATCTCATCTTGTCCTCCACAGAAGTTACTCACACCTTGTCTCCAATATCTATGTTCCTAATCTTCTCTCTTAGTATTTCCACACATCTATCTCAATATTCTCATCTATATTACTTGCATCTTTTGGATGGATGTATGAGTCTTGACCGCCAACACTATACAACACATCTAAGTTTTGATAACACATTTTTATCATACAAAACATTGGACGTGAGCAATCATTTTATCTTGTCTGCTCCCACACAAGGTACAATATCATCATCATTAATCCTTAAGAGATCGTTTGGTAGAGTGTATTAAAAAAAATAATGAATGCATTAATCATGTGTATTTTGATACTCTTTTCCAACCTATGTATAACTGATGCTTGCATTAATTATACACTCTATTGTTTTTTATTTTTTATTTTGTTATACACTCTATTGTGTATTGCTAATACCATAGATTTCTAAGTATTAGCAATGCAATGATTTTAATGCATGCATTAACTCAATTAAAGACCCAATTTCCCCTCAATAACTTTTTTATATCTTTTCCACCATTATAGTGAAGGGTATCGTTGTAAAAAAATATTTTAATGCAATGAATTCTATTTTTAATACATCAAACCAAACAATGCATAAAAATAATCTATGTATAATTAATGCAAGCATAACTATTACATGTATTGTTAATGCAAGCATTACTACTCTATTTAACATTATTTTTATACACTCTATCAAACGATCCCTTACTTTTACTGTTGTAGAGTTCTATTTTGCACATATTTTTCAATATATATAAGCTACCATACGATCGATAATATCAAGGCATTATTTTCCCACAAAATAATTATCACAGAAGATTTTGATTCTTTTACACAAAGATATGTACATTAGAAGTTTATTATTTAGCATATTTGTTACAAAGATAAAAATGATGAAAGAGTCCAATTATGAAATTAAAACCAAATCAACCACAAAGCTTCTTCCTCAATTGACCCTCTCCAATGCTCTCTGTTCGAGATGTTCCTTCATACCCTTTTTCTGCCCTAATAAGAACAGTAACAAAAATAAAAAATTGTAACGTGTACAGAATTGATAAGAAGCAATGAAAGCTTAAAATTTGAAAGCAATGAACAAATATATAGTAAAATTCCATCGACAAAAGAAAAAGGATTCAATCACTTGCACGAATGAAAGGAAATTCCAAATATGGTTCAACTTTGACTAGAACAAGGATGAATTTTTGCTGTACTACAAATTATTGTTGTTGCTGCAGAGCTAACAGGAAGTAATATCTTCTTCGTTTAATTGTTCACAAGGACGAACAAACAAAATCTAAGTCATAACGAGGAGAACACGCTTAAACAGATGGTGCACAAACTTGCCTGTTGCTGCTGCTGAAAAGAACAAGGTAGACGGGATCTTGAGATGAGAGATTGAAAAGCTGAAGAGCTATATAGGCACATGTGCTGATGCTGAGGAAATCAACATAAAGCATGAATTAGATATGATTATGGTCCAAAAACGAACTGTTGCAACATATCAGATAAATGTAACCGAAAAAGTGCCATCAGTTTTTGAGGTACCAGAAAATTGCCGGCATGAGAAAAAGAAACACAATGGAAAAAAATGAAGCCATACTTTACAGTCATATAGTTGAAGGAATATAGATTCATGTTCAGGAAATACTAACTACATTGAACTATGGTTATTTTTTTTTTGAAACTGATAGATTGAACTATGGTTATTCTTGATGGAATATTAACTCATGTTTAGGAGAACTCGAGAAACTCAAATCTTGATGCAAGAAAGAGGGTAATAATGCACACTAGTTGTTAATGAAGTTGTTGCCATAGGCAAAGGCTGGAATATTAATTGACTGCTTGGCAAACAAGCAAGATCTGTTTAGTTATTTCGACAAATTCACGGAACCTCTTCTCACTCAGAATCATATTAAGGCATGCAAACACATATATGTGAACTCTTCCTCATTCCATTACTTATGAATGAGAGTTCATATTTTGTTTTCACCTACATAGAGCAACAAATAAGACGATGTACCGATGAAGCTAACTTCAAACTGATACTCCCTCTGCTCCAATGTATATGACACATTTGTCTTTCTAGTTCTCCCAAAAAGAATGAATTGACATATTTCCTTAATTGGCAAATATTTAATGACACTATCAACATTTTACCCATGTTGGATCCCATTTATTTGGCAAAAAGTCCAAAAGCTGTACACTTCTCTTTAAAAATTTATTTATTTTAGAGAGTAGTTTTGAAACATTGCAAAATCTTTCCATATTTCTAAGACTCCGTGCCCAGTCAAACTACATCACATCAAATGGGATGGAGGGAGTACAATTTATGCATTATCCAACAAAAAAAACATACCTGCCAGAACAAATTATAAGTATTATCCATAAAGCTGCACTCAGCCAACTTGATTCCTTATATGCAACCCAAACCTGAGAAAACAGTGTAACTCATCTAAGATCAACAATCACGTGAAAAGTCCTAACTGATGATTTTGACACCTAATGCAGCAACTGGCCCTAGCCTAAGATAAGATACCTGATTAGTAGTCAACTATTACTGTATTACCTAAGTGTATGGTATGTTGCTGCATGCCCTAGCCATATATCGAATTTTACAAACTTTAGACTTCCTTATCAAGCTATAGACAGAAAAATCTTCAAATACCAGTAAGATTAAGAGTAAAGGTAGCTAAACAGAGGGGAATCTTGGTAGCTCAGTTGTTGACTACCTAAATTTTCACCTACTTGTTGAGGGTTTGATTTCCCACCTTGTAATCCCCTCCCTTATTTCTCCTTCCCCTTCCCCCAATTTTTTTTATTTTTAAAAAAGGCAGATAAACAGTGAAAAGCTTACCGAGAGAGCCACAACACCAACATAGAAATCAATTACTGTTGCTGTCAGCCACCTGCACATATATTGACTTCTTAAATTGCATGTCAAAGTAAGACTTATACCAAGCAGAAGTTCATAATCGGCTGAAGTATGAGGATGCATATGTATGATGTATCACTTCAGCACAAACTCATGAAGTTTGTTTTCCAGAAGAAACTTCCAAACAAATTTGCAAATGATAGACCGCAGCCCTTTGGACAAAGAAGAAGACAATTTTCTAGGGTTGCACATCATCAACCAGAATAGAGATAGGAAATGCTGATAATTTTCCTGAATCTAGGCCCTAAAAATGCCCTGTACATAGTGAATCCATAGCGGAATAAAAAGCTCATTTCAAATTTCAAAAGTATTCCATTGGTTAGACTTTACAAACCAAAGAAGAGGATAATTAATACAAAAATTCTGATTGAAATTTCGTATCAGAGAAGCACGTCCCTTCCTATTATAGAGTTTGAAATACCATAGATACCATATTATCTGACATATGTCACACTGAAGGTAGTATCATGTTACGCAGGGAAAAGTTATAAAGCTCACCATAGATCAGTCTAGTCATATGTTTTAATATTTAAAGTTTGCACGGTAAGAAATAAATATAGATTAAATGATTAGAATGAGGTAAGAAATCATCAATAGTCCTTGGTCATGCAAAATGAGTAAGGCAATATTATTAGATAAGATTTTATACATTTTGAGAGCACAAGTCATTTTCAGTAACCATATCCCAACTTCCGAATCACTGTAATACAGATATTCTCTCATTTAGGAACTCATTCCAGGAAAGACATATACTTCCTTAAGTAAATAAAATGCTGATATGACATTGAATAAATGAAAAGGGAGTTTTCCTCCAGGATAGCACAAAAACTTCCAGTTAAGAGAGGTTTATGCCACTTCCCCATAAAGTGCATCAATTTAGAAAGCAGCAGAAAGGAGATCTAAGTATAGTTCAAACAAGAAAACAAACAAAACTTTCAATTACTGACAAAGTTCTCAGCCAATGCTACTATCCTCTAAATCAGTAGCAGAGTCTCCATTTGACCGGAAAAAAACAAAGTTGATGGTATCTGTTTAAAATAGGAATAAATAAACAAAGAAATAACTTACAGAGTAAAAACGTCTCTGCGAAATGGAGAACCATCAGTTACAATGGTGTAAATCAATGTCCCTAGCATCAGACAGCCCAAAGCAGGAAATAGAATTCTTGCAGTTAAAAGAGAACATTTCCTCTGTTGTTCTGTTTCAGTCCTAAATCACAACATCTCATCAGATCATTATAAGTTAAAGTCATTTTCACAAAGAAAACTAACAAAATATAGGTGCCAGTAATATAACATTGATGAGGAAAGCTTCAAACTCCATGAACACTTGCATATTATATTTTTTAAAGGAACACTCTGTATCAGTTACAGTTTTAGTATAATTATTTTCTGCAAAGAGTAGGTTATCAATACATTTCATAACTACATGACCTGATAATGTAATACACTGCAGGGTCTTGTACAAAAGAAACAACCACAATAAGGGTAACTAGAAAACACAAAGTATGATATGAATGATCCAACTTGCAGTTAGAAGCAACATTGTTATTCCACTAAAAGATCTTGGATGACTGATATAAAAGAAGCCAATATTCTTAATACATAATAGTACTTTGATTTTGGAAGCTACATATTACATAATAGGTACTGAGAAAGACAACACTCGTGACTAAATAACAAAACGATTCACAAAAAATTTCTCTTTAGTATATTGCTGATAAGAATACTTGTATTTTTTATTGTTAAGAATACTTGATTTTAGTTTCTTTTCCCAATGAAATCCAAACATACAATACAATATGTGAATAATTAAACGACTCAGAGAACATTAAAGTCACAGTTACCTTTTATCTAACTCTTCTAACAAAATGGAAGATATATCTAACAAATAAACCAGGCGCATATTTAAAGTATTCAACTGGTAATTTCTCCTGCACAAATGGAGGATGCAACATTTCGTTGACTAATCTGTTTTCTTCCTATGATTGAAAACTTCATTTTCCAAAATGGGGATGAGGCATTTGAATCCAAGTCTTGTCCAAGACAAATGCCAAAGTTTGATAAACCTAAGTGTGATATTTACCTTCTTTGACTTTACCACTATAAGTTTATGATCAATGAAGAGTAAAACAATGAACATGAACAAAAATATGCCAGACACAGTACAAGCTATGTTTCCACCATTGTCTTGACCTGTGAAGAGATGTAATTCCATTTCTTTTATTCTGAGAACCACATTTTTCTAGATATTTTCACTACATGCCTACTCTGAAAAAAGTAACAGGCATGATACGAAACTGAAGCAAACACAACAAGAGTCAGCTCTTGTTAACAACAGTTATATATTACACTTGAAAATATATTCTCCAAATAAACACCAACTTGTGCATGATATTTCAGTTTCACGAGTATCCTCAAACAGTTGGACATGCATACATGAAAATATATGAACTAAATATCATTTCCAATTGAACTCTCTCTTTTTCTTTTTCTGGTCTCCAAAGAGAGAAATAAAAACAGAAACTATGAAGGAAAAAAGAACTTTGTGCAAATATCTACTCACTTTTCCTGACGTCGTAATAAGACAAAATAAATTGGATCCTGTAAAGATTCCTGAGTTAAAAGCTTAAGAAATTGCAATACGATGTAGCCACATGTAGCAATGCTGTAAAGGGAGTAGAGAGAATGTTATCACCGTCCCTGAATATATAATCACAAACTGGCAAACATTTATGCATGATATTGATTGAACTTTGTAAGTTCAATGACAACATGGCCCTCTGATGCCATGCAAGGATAATACAAACTGAAAAGGAAGACAGTCATCGCCACTAGAATGCAAGAAAATTTGTATCCTATAGACATCAAGGTAAATGTGCAGTCATACAAAATTGAATATACGTTGAAACAAAGGGTGCAGTTGCACACATAGAGGATATAGTAAGAGAAAGTCGTCTTTGATAAACCTAAAATACATCAAATATACACTAGTCAACTGGTGTAACATGGTGATTGAAGGTGCTGAAAGGGATGAGAAAGACCTAAAATCACATGGAGGAGGTTGTCTGAAAAGACCTAAAAAATCTGGGAATCATTGCAAATCTGAAAAAGTAACAACGTGGAAGAAAAGATCCAAATCAATAATACCAACTAGTGTGCATTGAGGCTTAATTTATGCTGTTGCACAAATATTAGGTTCATAAGTGTGACATTTAGAGATTTTCTGGAACTTTGCCTTACAAGACAAACTTCTAGCTAGTATTGGAATGATGTGGGCCCAAATAGAGAGAAATATGTAGAGAATTCAAATTGCGGACCTAGTTCAGTTTGAGTTATAGTTGATCGATTGATTGATTGACTGGGTATATCATCAAGGAAGTTATCTATATGCAAAGGGAATTCATAGCAGTGAACACAAGATATAAATAATTGGGAACATCAATCCTAAGACTATAATGCCCATGGGTGAAGGCAAAAAACAGTGTATGTCAACAGATAGAAACCTATAGCCCTAAAAGAATAAATATAACAAGCCATCAGAGCATTCTTCACGAGAATGTACTACAGTACCAACCAAGGGAAGAATAAATTTGGTCACACTGTTCAAAATATGTGAAAAATTCAACCTGAGAATTCAGTCATGTAAGAGATGCTAAGAGAAAGCTTGAAGAACAGTCATCATCTGAAACTAAAAGTACATCAAAGTTGTTACATATACAGGAATAAGGGTGGCATACCTTCCTAAACATACTAGCAAGACCACCCAAAGTATGGCAGTAATCCAGTTTGATTCCTTGTAGACAACCCAGGACTGATAACACAACACCAAAACATGAGAGCATTTCTTTTGCGGTTTTGCCTTTAGATGATAAGAGCAGAGAAACATAGTAACATGTGATGCATTCTGGCCAATGTCTTGGAATAAAAATATTGTTTACAATGCAGTTGAAACCCAAAGGACCTCAAAGATGTAACCCAGCAAAAAATAAAGAGCCAAGAAGGGTAACTACAGGGTGAGATATTTTCCTAATCAATGTTTTGCTTAAACTGCAGGATGACATTCTATAGTAGCATTTGCACAAGCCCATGGGCTCCTATGAAGTGCAACGGCAAACTTCAAATCTCAGCCTAAGGCTAAGGATTAAAAATTGCACACTATAGGAACTTAATTCTTCTATAGTATTGCACAAATGTCTGAGAATCTTAACCTTTATACCATTTATAGCTCTAACTTCTATACCATTTATATCTCTAACATCTAACATAGTAGGTGCGCCAAATTCAACATGTTCTCCTTATTATCCAATGCTAGTGAAACTGTAGCAAATAAAATGCAATCGACTTCAGAATAAAGGTTCGCATATGAAACATTTTGAAGCGTTAAATTAATCATGGCATACCCATATAACAAATATGTGGATGTAGAAATCTATCAGGGTAGCTGTCATCCACCTGCAAGATTCATCCCACTCATTTCAGATTGTCTGGAAAGCAGATGGAAGTCATGGAACTAAACTATTTTTTTTATAAGGTAAGTGGTATTAATAACAGCATCACGAAGACAGATGAACTAAACTATTTTTCAAGTCAAAATCTCAATTTCAAGTAAGTTCCTTTTTCTTAACCGTTTTCAAAAAACTGTTACTCCCCTGTCGGAGTACAAGGGTCAAAAATCTTATTTTGAGTATGAATTCGGGTATAGATTCTTCATTTTTTTAAAAATAGAACTGCTATATTTGTAAACTACACGAAAAGTAGTGCAAATCAACATAGCTTATGATTCAAAATATTCAAAAGAAGTTTGAGAAAATTGAAATAAAAAAAGTGTTGGACTCTCCAAACAGTAACAACTTCACATAAAATGAGAATGAGGGACTACTATAAGATAACTAACACATAATTAACTAAAAAAAAGTTACTCCCTCGGTTTCAATTTGATTGTCCTATTTTAACTTGGTACCAAGTTGAAGGAAGGAAAAGAAACTTCTGAACTAAAGATATGTCAAATAAATCAAAATACCATTTAATCTTGTGGTCTTAAACAAGCCTCGTGCAAAGTTAGAATTAAAGAATTGCTGAAAAAGGAAAGGAGCATTCTTGTATAAACGAACTAAAAGAGAAAGTATGACAAACAAATAGAAATTCAGGGAGTGTCTTGTTTCTAGCAGCTTGAACTTTTACACCTTGTTTGGATGGTTGTTACCCATCGTATTATATTGTTAATTTAAATACAATGTTTGTTTTGATAGTTACTTAAATTATATTGTATCATATCGTTTAAATCCATCGTTAGGTAACGATTAAAAGTTTCATTTTATGTAACGACTAACTTGGTGTGATCGCGTCATTACTTTAATGTTTTCTTCTCTTTTTGTCTTTATATATTATTGAATAATCCTATTTTATCTTTTACCCTACCTTTTCATATTAACACTACCTTGTACCATACTTTTCTTGTAAGTTTATCGCTCAAATTCCTGACGTGTGACATTATGTAACGATAGAGAACGATACAATTTATCCAAACATTGTATTCCTTAAAACAATACAGTACCATACAGTATAACACAATACAATATAACACGATACATTATGAAACAATACTTGACAACCATCCAAACAGAGTGTTAGTAAAGGTGAGGAGAAAGAAATCCAGGTTTAGATGTTCAAAATATATCTAACTAAAAGTGATCCTTTTTTGAATAATTTAAGCTTTTAGATATGGTTTTTATCGTTTTGTTTCCATAATTCAACAATTTTTGGTACTGATAAAGATTCAAACCCCAATCCATCCAAACAGAAGCATTAATAATCCAAAAAAATGAAATCCAAAATAGAATTAGTATGACAGAGAGAGAGAGAGAAAAGGATAATACGGGGTGAGGAGTTCTATGCGGAAAGGGAGGCCATCAGTGGCGACGGTGTATATTACGGTGGCTGTAATCAAACATCCCAACACAGAGAAGAGACTCTTCAATGCAATTGCTAAAGTTGCTGCCATTTTTGAGTACTCGGTCTTCGTCTTCGAGTTTTGCAGAAGAGAGAAAGGAAGCGTATTGAAAAGGGGAGAAAATGTGAGAAGGCCATTGCTCCACGTCCACTGAATATTTGTGTCAAAACTTCAAAATTTCTTGTATTTGTAACCGTAATAAAATCGAAACTAAACATACCATGCGGGGCGGGGCAGAGTGGAGCGGCACTGGATGAAATTTTTGCGGGTTAAGTTTCAACCCGATCCGCTTCATTATCAACCTTATATTGGTGGGGAAACTTAAAATATCGATTTGGTGTGCTATTAAAGAGTTAGTAGTTGTTAACGCTAAAAAAATATTTTTGATAATGTCGATAACCTTTGTAGTGAATAATATAAGGAAAGTGAGGTTGGTTCGAGTACATGAAAAGAAGATTGTCTTACTGAGAAAATGTGAGAAGCTTACGAGGATATAATCCTATATGAAAGAGGGTATGGAGATCAAGATTAAGACAGTAGATATTAAAATTAAGATAAACGGTTAGAAGGCAATCAAGTAGTGACCAGTTTTCTTTACTAGTTGTATTATCTCTGAGATTTTATTACATTTTGTTGTTGCTATTTTCGATTATCATATTATTTGCTATTGTTATTATTCTTTTGATTAGTTTTAGACTATTTTACTTTGTGTATATATAAATTTACTCAGACCTTACTTATAAAATTATATAGAGTATATTATTGTTGTTGTCCTAATGATAGCAATCTAAACAATTTATGCGACTGCCCTATTTTATCTTCTCTCACACACTATATAAAGAAATTGAGATCACTATCTATACCACTTGACAAATCAATAGATTATATTTAGATAGAAAATTCTATAGGTCAAGGATAATAAGTAATCCTTTTTAATTAAAGTATTAAACTAAAAAAATGTGAATACTTTAAAGGGGTTTGAATTATCAACTCTTTTAATCGTGTTCAAAATGTTTTATGCCAATGAAATATACGAGATGTCATAACGTTTATGCATGGAGATGCATTTTGCTAAAGATGTAACAAAATTTAAGTCCACAACAGACAGTAACATAATTATTACAAGAAACATTTTGGTTGTTTTACACAAACATATGTAGATTGAAACTTATATTGTTAACATATTTATTAGGAAAAAATGAAGAAAGAGTCCAATGATCAAATCAAAACCAAATCAACCATATAGCTTCTTGCTCAGTTGACCCTCTCCTATGCTGTCTGTTTGAGAGGTTCCTTTATACCCTCTTTTTCTTCCCTAATAAGAACAATTACAACACAAGGTGAGTCTAAAATAAAATAATATTGGAAATTATAAAATAAAATAATGTGTATAGAATTGCTAAAGCTAAATAAGATATTTAAGGGGCAGAGAAGGTTGTTTCTAATAGACATTCGGCTCAAAACAGAATGTAATCAAAGCATGATAGAAAGAAAAACTGGCAGCAAATAGCAAAATAACTTGGTAATAGTGAAAAACTGAAACTTAGAAGAACAAGATATATACTACAATACCTATATTATCTTTCGACCATTATCCTTGACCTCAAAATCTTCCTATCTAGGGTTATGTGCTAAGTAAGCTGAAAATGTCTCATGTCTTGTCTAATTACCTACATGTTCTACTTTTGCCTTTCTCTACCTCTCCTAAAACCTACTATAGTCAACTTCTCACACCCCCTCATTAGTGCATCTGCGCTCCTCCTCTTCACATGTCTGAACCATTTTAGTTTCACTTCCCTCATCTTATCCCCTACGGAAGCCACTTCAACCTTGTCTTGTATAACTTCGTGAAGTTCCTAATCATATCTCTCATAATATGCCCCACACATACATATGAGCATCCTCATCTCTGCTACCTTCATCTTCTGATTTTGACTGACCAACACTATACCCCATTTATATATACAACAAAGTAGGTCTGACCACCCTTCTGTAACTTACCTTTAAGCCTGAGTGACACATATTCAGAAATGTTGCCCATATTCAGTTGAAAGAAAATGAAAAACTACATATTCTAGACTTCCATTCTGTTACCAGTCTTGATATTGTTGTCACTTGCACCAACAAAAGAAACCTTTTTTAATATGGTACAACATTGATTAGGACAAGGATATCAGGGAGGTTTTTTTCTTCTTAAAAAGCAGTAGTACAAGCATCATTATGCAACTGCAGGATCAACAAGATGTAATATCTTCTCAATTTGCGTTTTCACAGGTATACGCACACAAAATCTATGTCATAATGAGGAGAACACGCATAAACAGATGGTGCACAAACTTGCCTGTTGCTGATGTTGAAAAGAACAAGGTAGACGGGATCTTGAGATGAGAGACTGAAAAGCTGAAGAGCAATATAGGCACATGTGATGGTGCTGAGGAAATCAACATAAAACATGAATTAGATATAACAATAGTCCCAAAAAAAAGCTGTTGTAATATATCATATCTTGCTCTCACCCATATAGAGCAACAAAAAAGATGACATATCGATGAAGCTAACTGCAAACTGATACCATTTATGAACTATACTAGGATGAATACAACATCAAAATGTACCTGCCAAATAACATAATTAGTATTATCCAAAAAGCTGCACTTAGCCAACTTGATTCCTTATATGCAACCCAAACCTGGAAAGAAATCACATGAAAAATCCTAAATAACGATTTTGTAACGTAGTATTATTTAAGTGTATGGCAAGTTACTGCATGCCCTAGCCATACATAGTATTGTATTTCACAAACTTTTGCCTTCCTTATCAAGTCACAGAGAGAAGAAATCTTTTAATACCAGTGAGATTAAGAGCAAAGGTAGCTAAACAATGAAAACCTTACCGAGAGAGGTACAGCAATGACAAAGTGATCAATTAGTGTTGTTGTCATCCACCTGCACAG
Organism: Solanum piurae; assembly: GCA_029582685.1. Taxonomy (NCBI): domain Eukaryota; kingdom Viridiplantae; phylum Streptophyta; class Magnoliopsida; order Solanales; family Solanaceae; genus Solanum; species Solanum piurae. The sequence goes on from JAJOOO010021996.1 coordinate 19,778, forward strand.
ATATTGACTTCTCAAATTGCATGTCAAAGAAAGATTTATACCAAGCACAAGTCTATACAGGCTGATGTATGGGGATGCACATGTATCACTTCATCACAAACTTGTGACGTTTGCTTTTCAGAGAAAACTTTCAAACAAATTTGCAACTGATAGATCGCAGCTCCTTGGATATGATGGTATCTAATTAAAAGTAGGAACAAATAAATAAGCAAATAACTTACGGAGTGAAAGTATCTCTGTGAAATGGAGAACCATAAGTTACAAGGATGTAAATCAGTGTCCCTAGCATCAGACTGCCCAAAGCAAGAGATAGGATTCTTGCAGTTAAAAGAGAATACTTCCTCCATTGTTCTGTTTCAGTCCTATATCACAAAATCTCATCATATTATTATAAGTTAAAGGTCATTTTCAGAAAGAAAACTAATACAAATAGCTGTCACTCATCATATAAATTGATGAGGAAAGTTTCAAACACCAAGAAACATTTATTTTATTTTTAAAGGAACGCTTATTAGTATCCGTTAAATTTTTGTACTATTATTTTCTGCCAAGAGCAGGTTATTAACATTTCATAACTACATGATCTGATAATGTATACTGCAGGATCTTGAACAAAACACCAAATTTTGATAAGACAAAGTATCACATTTTACTTTCTTTGACTTTAGTAATATGATTATATGCACAACGAAAAGTAAAAAAGAATTACTCCCTCCGTCCCATTTTATGTGGCACCATTTCCTTTTTGGTCAATCCCAAAAAGAATGTCACATTTCCTTATTTGGTAAGTATTTAAAGGTACAATTCATTTTTTACCCTTGTTGGTCCCACTTAATCTTGAAAAGAGTACTCCAATACATTTATTAGGAGAGAGAAAAATGAATCTATTTTTTTGAAGGACAATTTGGTAAACATTTCAAAGTCTTTATCTATTTCTTAAACTCCGTGCCCGATCAAATGTTGCCACATAAAATGGGACGGAGGGAGTAGCTTTTAATTTAATATGTCAACCTGCAGTACAGGCTATGTTGCCAGTTGCCACCATTGTCTTGACCTGTGAAGAGATGTTCTTCCATTTCTTTGAATGTTGTGAACCACATTTTTCTAGATATTTTCACTGCATGCTTACTCTTAACGAAGTAATAGACACAATACGAAACTGAAGGAAAAATAAGGGCTATCTCTTGTTAACAACAATTATTTGTTACACTTGCACATATTCTTTGACTAAACATCAAACTTGGACATGATATATGTCAATTTTACGAGTATAAAGTAGATATCTACTCACTTTTTCTGGCGTTGTAATAGGACAAAGTAAATTGGATCCTGTAAAGATGCCTGAGTTGAAAGCTTCAGGAATTGCAATAGAATGTAGCCACATAAAGTAATGCTGTGAATAGGATAAAGAAAAGATTATCACCATGCCTGAATATGTAGTATCAAACTGACAAACATTTTATGCATGATACCGATTGAGCACTGTGAAAGACAATGACAGCATGACCTTCTGATGTCATACTAGAATAATACAAACTGAAAAGCAAGATAGTCATCGCCGGAAAAGTTGTTTTATAAACAGGAATAAGGGTGTCATACCTTCCAAAACATACTAGTAATACCCCCCAAATTATTGCAGTAATCCAGTTTGATTCCTTGTAGACAACCCAGAACTGATATGATAACACAACACCAAAACATGATGAGAGCATTGCGTTTGGTAATAAGAGCAGAGAAACATAACAATATGCAATGCATTCTGGACAATGTCTTGGAATCTAAAAACAGTTGAAAACTAAAGGACCTCAAAGATGCGCCCCAGCAAAAAATAAAGAGACAAAACGCGCAACTACAGGATAGAATTTTCCTAATCAATGTTTTGGTTAAACTGCAGGATGACACTCTACAGTAGCATTTGTAACAAGCCTAAGGCTAAGGATTAAAAACTGCAAACTGTAGGATGCTAGTTTTACTATAGTATAGACACAAACGTCAGAGATTCATATTGAAGTGTAAATTTCCAGTTCTCAGCAGCGGAGTTAATGATAGACTAAAGATTTGGAGACAGACCTTAGAGTCTAAAGGTTTCAAGATAAGCAGGACTTAAACAAAGTACATGGAGTGCAAATTCAATATATCACAGGCAGCGGATGGGAAAGTGAGAATTGATATACAAGTCATCTCCCAAGAGAGGAAGCTTCATGTATCTTGATTCTATAATCTAAGGAAATGGGATGATCCACGAGGATATTGCACGTTGTATTGGAGAGGGGTGGATGAAATGTAGGTTGACATTCGGTGTCCTATGTGATAAGAATGTGTCATCGAGACTTAAAAGTAAGTTTCATAGGATCGTTGTTAGACCGACTATGTTGTATGGCGTGGAGTATTGGCCAATCAACAACTCACACGTTTAGAAGATGAAAGTAGCAGAAATGGGGATGCTTAGATGGATGTGTGGGCATACTAGAAGAGACACGATTAGGAACAGAGAAATACAGGGCAAAGTGGGAGTAGCATCTATGGTAGATGATAAGTCTTAATGCTCCCATATGTTTTGATGATCTCCTCACAAGTGCAGGGACCCGGTCCTCTGCAGAGTATGCTCGTCCAGGGTCATATGTTGTACAACTGGAAAGTTGTCTGCGTCAGAAAGTTGGTGAAGTCGCTAGTGTGCTACACCAACCAGAAGCGACGAGGTTGTTTGTCCAAAGGTATTGACTCTTGATGTTTGATATATTCAAGACAAAATAACAAACAACTCATTCATTCAAAGAGAGATATTCAAGCTTCAAAACAACAAGGGACCTAATAGATTGCATTATTGCTTCCTGTACCAGCTGTTACTTTGATTGCTTGTATTTTTGCATATATTGTAGGAATCGTTTCGCTTGTGATAGATACGTTTCAATCTTTTGTGAATTATTGTAAGAACTTAGTTGTGAGTAACTTAGTGTCTTACGTCAAAATCTATATTAATCAGTTGGGTTAGTATAGTGGGTAGTGTTGTATCTGCTTAGGCTCGTTTAAGTAATAGGTGGTATTACTTAGTGTGGAGATTAGCAGGTTAATCTCATGTTGTAAACTGGGTTTTACTTTTGCTTGTGAAGTTTAGTAAAAGCAGTTTGAAAATCTTGTGAAACAGGTCGTGGTTTTACTCCCTTGAGCAAGGAGGTTTCCACTTAAAGTTTTGTGTACAATCTTTACTTTCAGTATTTATTTACCTTATGTCATTGTAAATTGTGCTGAGAACCTGGTCCTATTGTAGCTAGTGGACACATACATTCCAACAGTAGACAATATGCGGGAAGAGAAGCTGAGATGGTTCATGCATATGAAGGAGGAGCACAGACAGGGGCGGATCTATTAAGGGGTTTGGGGGTGCCACGCCACCCACAAACTTCGACGGAAACTCTATGTATACATAGGTATATATATATAATATTTATATAAATATATAGCGTGCCACCCAGTGAACAAAACCGGTCTGTGGTGCCACGGTAGAGGGGCGACTTTATAAGGTTGATGTTGCGGGTTTGAATCCCATTGGCATCAATTAATTTTGGAAAATTGTTGCACACATTCTTTTAAGAAAAAAAAAGGCTACAGGCGTGGGAAATTGCTGCAGTTGGCACCTTTTTTTATTTTTATTTTTAGGGAAAAAAGATTTAAAAAATGTCCTTAAGTTATGTGAAAGGAACAAAAATGTCCTCGGTTTATAATTTGGCTCAAAAATGCCCTTGTAGTCAATACTTTGGTCCAGAAATGTCCCTATAGTTACTAAATGGGTCAAAAATGTCCTTTTCCGAATAATATATTATTTTTTGTTTTTAAACACATTTTCTTCTTAATTAAGTTATTATAAAAGAACCATGTTCTTGTTTTCTTTAAAATCACTTTAAAAAATAAAAATGTAGGAAATATTATTTTTCTTCTTAATCTCATCTTATCAATTAAAATATAATACTTCATGTACCCTTTCGACAGATAATATATGTCATATATATAAGATCATAGTACATTCATCATTATTTATATTTATATAACGATAAAATATAATTATAATAAAATAAGAAATAGTTTCATTTTTTATTTTTTTGCTGAATTTAAGTAAGATAAACATTTGCTAATTTAAAAAATATATTATTCGAAATGGAATGTGTTAAAAAGAAAATAAATAATATATTTATTTGAAAAAATGAGCATTTTTTACCCAAAATAACCATAAGGGTATTTTTGGACCAAAGTATTGACGAGAAGAACATTTTTAGACCAAACTACAAATGGAGGACATTTTTGTTCCTTTCGCATAGTTTAAGGGCATATTTGACTCTTTTCCCTTATATTTTTAATTGTTAATTTAATCGATAAGTCCATTTGGCACCCACAAACTCTATATCCTGGATCCGCCTCTGAGCACAGATGCCCCAGTGAGGAAGTGTGAGAGGTTGGCAGTGATAGCTTAAGGAGAGGTAGAGGTAGACCGAGAAAGAATTGGACGAGTTGATAAAACAAGACATGACATATCTTCAACTCACCAAGGACATGACCCTAGATAAGAGAGCATCAGGGTTGTAGTAGCAAATAAAATGCAATCGACTTCAGACTTCACAAAAAAGTTTCACATATGAAACATTCAGGAGCTCAAAATTAATCATGTCGTACCCATATTATTAACACGTAGATGAAAGAATCCATCAGGGTTGAAGCCATCAACCTGCAAGAATTCATCCCACTCATTTCAGATTATCTGGAAGGCAGATGGAACTAAACAGTTTTTAAGTCAAAACCGCAATTTCAAGCTAGTTTTTTTCTTCTCTTAACTGTTTTCACAAAAATGTTACTTTCTCTGTCGAAGTAGGAGGGTCAAAACACTTATTTTGAGTATGAATTTGGGTATAGATTCTTCAACTTTTTAAAAATAATATTTATTTATATTTGAAAACTACACAAACATAATACTAAATCAACATAGCTAATGATCAAGATTAAAAAAAGAAAAAAGTTGGAGAAAATTACAGTAAAATAAGTTGTTTGACTCTCCAAACACTAAAAGCTTCACATTTTAGAGATGGAGGACTACTACAAGGGATCGTTTGGTAGAGTGCATTAGAAAAAATATATATATGCATTGACTTTGTTTATAATTTGTAGTATATTGATGATACACAAGATAATATCTCAGATGGTCACTTAACTATGAATTTTTTCCACATAAAAAACACTCAACTTAGATTTTCAACTCAAAAGTCACTCCATTTTGGACTCTTTTAATAGAAAGTCATTCAACTTAATTTTTAATCCAAAAGTAACTCAATTATAGGCTCTTTAATTTTCACATAAAGTCACTCAACTATTTGTATTTTATTTATAAAGTCACTCAACCTATTTAATTAATTTTAAAAATAAAATCATTGACATGAAACTTTATTTAAAACTTAAAATTTAAAAAAATTAAAAATATCCTTTAAATTACGGAGAAGCGTCAAAAATACCCTAGAACTATAAGCAAAAGGTCTAAAAATATCCTTTATCCATCTTTTTGTCTAAAGTACCTTTCTACTCATCTTTTTTGTCTAAAAATACTCTTCCATTTATCTTTTGGCTCACACCCTTAAAACTAACAACTTTTTCTTTTTTTTCGGAAAATATTTATTATGTGTCATTTTCTTATTAGATAAAATAAAAATTCCACCTCAACTAAATTTTTCCTATAATTTATTCAAGTAAAAAAAATATACCTCATCAAAATTCCTTTTTTTTTTTTGTATTTGTTGTCGTGTTTTTTTCTTAAATTTATTTTTGGATTTTGAACAAATTATGGGGAAAAAATCTAAAAAAGTCTTGAAAAATTAGTTTGTACGATTTTTATTTCCTTCCGCGGATCGATTTCTCCTTCTCCGTCTGCTATTCCTGCCTGTTAATAATGCTTTCTACTAATTATATATGAACTATAAATGAGAGGAGCAGCGAGTTCCGCACGGAAAAGTTGGATGATCATACACAAACAAAATCTAATAAAAAACAATATACTTCCATGATCCCCCAAAAAAAAAAATTATATATATATATATATACCAAATATAAAAAAAATTAGTAGTTTTCTAAAAGTTTTTTTTCCATAATTTATCCAAGTCAAAATAATATCCTTCTCCATAATCCAAACTAATATTTTATAAAAATAATTTAAAAAAAACTATAACAAATATAAAAGTTGTTAGATTTTTTTTAAAAAAATTGTGGGAGTCTTGAAAAGGTATATTATTTTGGTTTGAATAAATTAAAAAAATACTCCCTCCGTCCCATTTTATGTGGCAACATTTGACCGGGCATGGAATTTAAGAAATAAATGAAGACTTTGAAATATTTACCAAATTGCCCCTTCAAAAAATAGTCATATTAAAAAGTAGACTCACTTCTCTCTCCTCATAAATGTATTGGAGTACTATCTTTAAGATTAAGTGAGACCAACAAGGGTAAAAAAGGAATTGTACCTTTAAATATTTATCATATAAGGAAATGTGACATTTTTTTGGGATGACCAAAAAGGAAATGGTGCCACATAAAATGGGACGGAGGGAGTAGTAGTTTTCTAAAAGTTTTTTTAAAATATTTTTTTCCATAATTTATCCAAGTCAAAATAATATTCTTCTTCATAGTCTCAAAAAAAAAACTAAAAAAAAAAAAACTGCAAGTATAAAAACTTATTAGATTTTTAAAAATGATTTTGTGAGAGTCTTGAAGAGGTATATTATTTTGGTTTGAATAAATTATGGGGAACAATCTAATATAGGTGGGTTTTTTATTTCATCAAATAAAAAAATGAAACATAGTAATAAATATTTAAAATAAATAAATAAAGAGAGAGGATTGTTAGTTTTAAGGGTTTAAGTGAGTCAAAAAGGCAAATGGAAGGATATTTTTAGGACTCGTATTTTTAGACCGAAAAGATTAATAGAACAATGTTTTTAGACCAAATGGTGGATGAATGATATTTTTAAACCTTTTCCTATAGATCAGGAATATTTTTAAGCCTTTTCCGTTTAATTATTCTCTCTTATCAGCCTACCCCTCCAAAATAAATGAGAAAATTATTCGACCCTTCTTCTAAAATACAAAAATAACACCAATACACAAGCATATAACTCAATAAACATAGGTACACACCTGTTGGGTTAGATAAAAAAAAATCAAATTGCACATATAAATGATTTATATTGTATTTTTTTTATTTTTTAAAATCTTAGTTCTAAATAAAAAAAATCATGTCAATAAATTTTATTGAAAAAAATAATTAAATAAATTGAGTGACTTTGTAAATAGAACACCTATAATTTAGTGACTTTGTGTTAAAAGAGTTCAAAGTTGAGCCGCTTTTAAGTGAAAAATCAAATTTTAGTGACTTTCTATGAAAAAAAGTCCATAATTGAGTAACTGTCGAGTTAAAAATCAAAGTTTAGTACAGTTGAGTAACTCTTGAATTAAAAATTATAATTGAGTGACTTTCTGTAAAAAGAGTCAATAGTTGAAAAACTTTCGACTTAAAAATCAAAGTTCAGTAACTTTACATGAAAAGAGGCATAGTTTAGAGCACCACATGAGATATTATATTTGAGAAAAGACATAAAGTAACTTAAAAATCAAAGTTGTGCACTCTCTCAAAGGGAGTGAACAGCTTAAAATAACTAATATAATTTTATTTTTACAAGTATTTTATTATAAAATATATTTTTTTATTTTTTATTTTTATTTTTCATAGGGAAAAGGGTTAAAAATGTCCTTAACATATCTCAAATGGTTCAAATATGCCCTCCTTCCACCTTTTGGTTTAAAAATGCCCTCAATATTTTTTTAAGGTTTAAAATTGCCCTTTTTTAACAGCCCGCTGACATGGCAAATGATGAGTCATTTAATTAGATAAATGGCTTCATCTTATTGATCCACCTAATTTTTTTAAGTCCATCCTAACGACCCGACCCATTTATGCTACGAAAATTCAAACCCACGTAGAAACCCGTTTAGAATTCAAAAAAATGGCATGTCAGTGGGCTATTAAAAAAGGGAAATTTTAAACCCGACCCATTTTTGCCATGTCAGTGGGCTATTAAAAAAGGGCAATTTTAAACCTTAAAAAAACGTTGAGGGCATTTTTAAACCAAAAGGCATAAGGAGGGCATATTTGAATCATTTGAGATACGTTAAGGGCATTTTTAACCCTTTTCCCTTTCCCATATTATTTTTTCTCTTTCTTCTCTCTTCTTTCTTCTTCAAAAATTCATTGTCATTTCCATTGAAACTTCTTACTATCATATCACCATTTTTACCACAACTTCAACTTTCTTTTTGTACTACTATTAATTTTACTCTCTTTAATTTTAAAATTTTATCTAAATATTTTCTTACATTTCGAACAATTTGATAAACCCTTTAGATTTCAAGATGATTAGGAGGTATCATATAGCTTTTTTTATCCGATTTCAATCAAGTTCTTTCAATTTTCGAAGAATTCATTGATTCTTTTAAAATTATCATTTCTAATTTTGAAGTTATATGAAAAAGAGTGATTGATGATACCTTCAAAATTTTAAATTTTCTTAGAAAAATAATTAGTTTTGTTATCAATAATTCAATAAAGTCTAGAAAGTAGTATTGATTTTTTTTAATAAAAAAATCATTGAAATAAAGAATTTGATTGGAGATGAAGAAGAAAAAGAAAACAAAAAAAAAAGGGAGAGGGGGTTCAACTTGACGTGGCGATGGGAGGTGAAGAAAAAAAAAATGGAGGGATAGATCAACTTGAAGGGGGGGGAGGATAAAGTGGAACTTAAGATGAAATCAAAATTAAAATAAGTCAAAAAGTAAGAGAGAGAGAAACTTAAAATGAAAAAAATAAATAAAATTGAATTGACACGTGTCATGTAATGATTGGTGTGTGAATACACTTGCTTCTTAAAATTTGGAGTTGATCGAAAAATGATATAATAATATCAGTTCAATATTGTTTAGTTGTCTAATAGGACAGTTGCAAAGTTAAAATATTTTTAAAAAAAATTGAGACAACTTCAATGGTTACTTTATGTCTTTTCTCATTCTTTGATACACTTTCCTATCTTGCATTATTTATACACTTTATTCTGTATTGAGATATGTTATTATTAATAGACATAATACATAAATATGTTATTTAACTTTACCTCATTTTACATTTAGTTAACATGTTCACACAGGGGCGGACCCACTCTAAGCCGAGGGGTGTCGAGCAACACCCCTTCGTCGGAATATTATATTGGATATAGAGGTTAAATTTTGGTTTTATATATATATATATATATATATATATATAAGTATCGATATCTCTTGACACAAATTAAAGGTTTAATTTAATGGTTAAGGCGTTAAAAAACTTCTTAAGGTTGTGGGTTTGAATCCTACAAGCCTCACAATTCTATTTTTTACCATAACCATTGACACCCAATTCTGGGTTTGTGCTCACATAATTTAACATAGTAATAGAGCATATAGAAATCCTTATGTTGAAAATATAAAATGTAATTACTCCAAAATTTAAGCTTTTAGATTACCCAATATATTCAAAGCATTAATGATCCAAAAATAATAATTGAAATCCAAAGTAGAATTAGTGAGAGAGAGAAAAGGAGAATACGGAGTGAGAAGCTCCATGCGGAATGGAAGGCCATCAATGGCGGCAGTGTAGATTACAGTGGCAGCAATCGAAAATCCTAATACGGCGAAGAGACTCTTCAACGCAATTGCTAAAGATGCTGCCATTTTTGTGTACTATCGGGAAAGCAATGTGTTTATATAAGTGACAAAGCAAATGCACTGACACATGCCCGTCGTATTGTATTGTATTGTATTGTTAGTTTAAATATAATATTTGTTTTGATTGTTACTTAAATTTTATTATATTATATTATTTAAATCTATTAGGATGTAATGATCGATTTGGTATGATCGCATCGTTACTTTAATATTTTCTTTATTTGTCTTTATTTATTATTTAATAATCATATTTCACCTTTTATTCTACCTTTTAATAGTAGCTCTATCTCGTATGCTACTTTTCTTATATGTTTGTCATTCAAATTATGAATGTGTCATATTATGTAACGACGAAAAACGATACAACATATCCAAACATTATATTCATTAAAACAATACGATATATTATGAAACAATACTTAACAATCATCCGAACAAAGTGTGGAAGTTTGTGTCTTACTTTCAAAATTAATTTCCTGTATTTCTTCATAATGAAAACAACTACAACGCTGATCTTTCTTGACAAAATTTCCTCTATTTCATCTTCTAGTCCTAATGACATTAACAACTACTTTGATCTTTCTCGTCGATCTTTCTTGACTAGCTATTTGGATTTGACCAAGTAGTTTACCATATTAACCCTTACATGTTATGGTCTAATTTAATCAAAATATAATTTATCATTATACTTTAACACAAATATATCCTTAATTTTGACAGAAAAACATATGACAAGCTCAAAATCTACTCCTAATTTTCTTTAAAACCTGCATGTTTTTTTTTGAAACCCCATATAACCCAAAGCTACTACAACCTATGCCCTTCGGATGAGCACTTTATGGTAAGTACTTTACGCGCGTGGAATAAATTCCTACTACTGGTAAGTACTTTCATGCGTGGCCAGATGGAGAACAGAGTATTAGTTGTGGTTTTCTACTTTGGGGTATGGGTCGGGTTTGGTTTTATGTTAATGGGTTTTGTGTTTTTGTTTTTATTTTAATTAAATGACCTGATTTTATATTGGTGACGTGGACCTCTAATAAGAGGTCACGTCACATTAATGGTTTTGAAAATCTGGATATGGATTCCGTTAATGAAAAAGTGGCATGAATGGACCTTTTCTATAGCAGTAATGGCATAAATGAGCCAAACTTTTAACGAATGAGATAGATGAGTCTTTTCTAATACTTCGATGGCATATTTGAGCATTTTCCCTATTTTAAATTAGGAGTAAAATCATTTAATTCTGAGGTTGCCACGTGTTTTTCCATCAAAGTTAAAGCATATTTATGCCAAAGTTTAAAGAGAGATATATTTGGACCAAAAATATATTTTAGCTCCTCCTCAAAGTGCCATATTGCCCCTTACAAAAGAATGGTTATGGCCGGAGAATTATGATAGTGTTGCAGGAATATTAGTATGGAATTGCTACATTGCCTTAGCATACACAGCATTAGCTATATCTCAATGGCATCTTCCCCAATCATTAGTTGAGTGATATTATTTCGGTACAACTTTGACTAGGACAAGGATATCAGGGAGGTATGTTTTTCTTCTTAAAAAAAGCACTAGTACAAGCATTATTGTTGCAACTGCAGGATGTAATATATCTTCTTAATTTGCTTTTTCACACAAAAATTCAATGTCATAACGAGGAGAAGACGCCTAAACAGATGGTGCACAAACTTTCCTGTTGTGGCTGCTGAAAAGAACAAGGTAGACGGGATCTTCAGATGAGAAGAGCAATATAGGCACATGTGATGGGGCTGAGAAAATCAACATAAAACATGAATTAGATATCCCAAAAAAAGCTGTTGTTATATATCATATTTTGCTAGAGCAACAAAAAAGATGACATATCGATGAAGATACTAGGATAAATACAACATCAAAATATACCTGCCACACAAAATAATTGGTATTATCCAAAAAGCTGCACTTGATGCTACCCAGACCTGAAAAAAATCACATGAAAAATCCTAACTAATGATTTTGTAACATAGTATTGTATTTCACAAACTTTTGACTACCTTATCAAGCCATAGAGAGAAGAAATCTTCTTAATACCAGTGAGATTAAGAGCAAAGGTAGCTAAACAATGAAAAACTTACCGAGAGAGCAATAACAATGACGAAGTAATCAATTAGTGTTGCTGACATCCACCTGCACAGATATTGACTTCTTAAATTGCATGTCAAAGAAAGTTTATACACATGTATCACTTCATCACAAACTCGTGAAGTTTGCTTTTCAGAGAGCTTTCAAAAAAAATTGCAAATGATAGATCGCAGCTCCTTGGACAAAGAAGAAATCATTTTTTTAGGAATGGAGATAGGAAATGCTACTACTGTTTTCCTGAACCTAGGCCCTAAGAATACCCCGTACATAGTGAATCCATGTAGTTGAAGAAGGAACTCACTTCAAATGTATTTCATCGGTAGATTATAAAACAAGAAGGGGACAGTTAATACAAAAATTCTTATTGAAATTTAATACTTCTTGAGGTAGAGGTAAGGTTTGCGTACATTCTACCCTCTCCAGACTCCACCTTGTGGGATTATGCTGGGTATGTTGTTTGACCAGGAAAAAGTATAATCAAGTTGATGGTATCTGTTCAAGTTTGCTTTTAGTTAATGTAGTAATTTTAGCAAAATAAGTTATTTAGTTTGAATAAATTTGAAATTTGAATTTTAGTTAGGTTATTTTAGTTGTTGAGATATTTTAGGATTTTTAAATTTTAAATTATGCAGATTATGTATTTTATGTTGGCTATTTAAAGCCTCTTAATGCTTAATAAAATTATTGAAAGTCATTTCAATCCATTGAGAGATAGTTTCAATCTTTTTGTGCTGCCCCATTTTTAAAAAACACCAATAGTATCTGATTAAAAGTAGGAACAAATAACTTACGGAGTGAAAGCATCTCTGCGAAATGGAGAACCATAAGTTACAAGGATGTAAATCAGTGTCCCTAGAATCAGACTGCCCAAAGCAAGAGATAGAATTCTTGCAGTTAAAAGAGAATACTTCCTCCATTGTTCTGTTTCAGTCCTATATCATCAGATTATTATAAGTTAAGGTCATTTCCAAAAAGAAAACCAACACAAATAGAAGATATTAGATATATCTAATATATAAACCAGGAACATCTTTAAAGTATTCGACTGGTAATTTCTCAAACAGAAATGGACGATGCAACATTTCGTTGAACAATCTGGTTTTTTTTCTTCCTATAATTGAAAACTTCATTTTCTGAAATGGGGATTGAGGCATTTGAGCCGTAATCTTGTTCAAACCAAAGGACAAATTTCGATAAGCCAAAATATCACATTTTACTTTCTTTGACTCAACCAATATGATCTAATGAAGAGTAAAAAAGAATTAGCTTTTGATTTAATGTTAAACTGCAGAACAGGCTATGTTCTTCCATTTCTTGAAATGTTGTGAACCACAGTTTACTAGATATTTTCACCGCTAGTCTACTCTGAACAAAGCAATAGACATGACACGAAACTGAGGCAAAAACAACAAGGATCAACTCTTGTTAACAACAATTTAACATTTGCACATACATTCTCCAACTATGAACTATAACATCATTTCTTAATTGAAACTCTTCTCTCTTTCTTTTCCTGGTTTCCAAAGAGAGGGGGGGAAGGCAGAAACTATGAATAAAATACGAACTTTGAGCAAATATCTACTTACTTTTTCTGGCGTTGTAATAGGACAAAGTAAACTGGATCCTGTAAAGATTCCTGAGTTGAAAGCTTCAGGAATTGCAATAGAATGTAGCCACATATAGTAATGCTGTGAATAGGATAAAGAAAAGGTTATCGCCATGCCTGAATATATAGTATCAAACTGACAAACATTTTATGCATGATACTGATTGAACACTGTGAAAGACAATGACAGCGTGGCCTTCTGATGCCATACAAGAATAATATAAACTGAAAAGCAAGATAGTCATTGCCGGTAAAGTTGTTTTATATACAAGAATAAGGGTGGCATACCTTCTAAAACATACTAGCAAGATCGCCCAAGGTATTGCAGTAATCCAGTTTGTTTCCTTGTAGACAACCCAGGACTGATATGATAACACAACACCAAAACATGAGAGCATTGCATTTTGGAAATAAGAACAGAGAAACATACAATATGCGACGCATTCTGGCCAATGTCTTGGAATCAAAAAATTGTTGATAAAGCATGAAAAATAAAGGATTAAAAATTGTTGACAAAGCAGTTGAAAACATATTACTAATCAATGTTTTGGTTAAACTGCAGGATGACTGATAGAATGCGTGCGTCCACTATCAGTCAACGGACCAGGTCCCTTGACACAACAAGAACAGTGCAGAAAAGTAAGTAATAAGAAGAACACGACATAAGCAATTTACGTGGAAACCTCCTTGCTCAAGGGAGTAAAACCATGACCTGTCACACAGGATTTTCAACTGTTTCCACTAATCTTCTTTAAGCAAAAGTGAAACTCAGTTACAACCAAAGTGAGAAAAAACTATTAATCTCACAACCAAGTAATAACTCTATTACTTGAAGAGCCTAAGCAGATGTCACACTGCCCACTAAGCTATCACCATAGACAACTTAGGATTCAACTAAGCAACACAAAGGTTGCCCACTAAACTATCCATTCTAGATGACTTAGACTTTGACTAAGCAACAAAACAATGTTGCCCACTAAATCAGTTACCCTTAACCGATTTAGACTTTTCAACCAAAACACAATATCTGAATCCTTTATAGACTTAGGAACAGATTTACAATGTATGTGCAGAAGAAATAATCCTAAGACAACTAAGCTTGCAGCTCTATTAGGTCCATGTTGTTCTTGAGGATAATTCTTCACCTTTTGTTAGCCTTTGCAAGAGTTCTTGAGAGTTTTCAAGTTGCAAAAACTAAAGTTGTGTCTATTGGACATAATCTTTATGAAGAATAGTCACAACTTTCGAAACCATGCCATTGGCTGAAGTTTGTGCTACTTCTGTCACAGTTGGAGACTGTGCACCAACCAATTGTATTTTTTCCAGCCTAGTAGTTGTGTGTATATTTGAGCCCTCAATCAGGTCCCTGGGTTTGTCAAGTCATCAAAACTCCAACTAACAATGACATTCTACAGTAGCATTTGTAACAAGCACTGGGGGGTGCTCCTATGAAGTGCAACAGAAAAATCAAATCTCAGCCTAAGGCTAAGTATTAAAAATTACAAACTGTAAGATGCTAGTTTAACTTTAATATTGACAAGAATGTCAGAGACTCTTATTAAAGTGTAAATTTCCAGTTCTCAGCGGTGGAGTTAATGATAGACTGAAGATTTGGAGACAGACCTTAGAGTCTAAAGGCTTCAAGATGAGCAGGACTAGAACAAAGTAGATAGAGTGCAAGTTTAGTATCGCATCACAGGCGATGGATGGTGTTGGTTTTGTTAGCATTTTAATATTAATTCTTTGTAATATTAATTTGCTATCCTTTACTTACTTTTGGTTGCTGCCTTCCAACGGTTAGGTGGCATTTCATTTGCTGCCGTTGGAACTCCTTTATTGCTGCATTACTCCATCTTATTTTGGAGTTAGTGCTCATTCCAATTCTTCAATAAGTTGAGTAGCAATCCGTCAGAGAAATTAGCCATTGATGGCATTGGATACCCTCATTTCATTTCACTCTTAATTCATCATTTATACCTTGTAACCTATGTAACTCCTAAGGCCATTATCTTCACTATTTACTACACCATTATCTTCCTATTCATTGCTAGGAAGACTTCTTCTAGTATAAATAGTGATGGTATTCATTTGGTTTGGAAGAGACAACACACAAGGAAAATATAGAGTGCATAAAGTTTGTCAAAAAGAGAGTTCTTATTAGTTGAAGGGAGGTGTTCTTTTTGTGGAGCTTTGGACTCAACTCTTGTCCAGAGTTGTTGAGTTATACTTTGTGTGAAGGCTGTT
>JAJOOO010021997.1:0-31081 GCA_029582685.1 Solanum piurae
CGATGGATGCATGGACAGATATGTCCCCCATGGGTCCCGGACTGAGAGACAACGGGTGTGTATCACTAGGTCAGACATGCATCACTATACTTGACATTGCATTCCATTGCATTGCACATATTTATCATTAGTGAACTTGATATTGTGTTTTGCTGATCTTCGTTCTGTGGAATTTTGATTGGTGAATATTGAGCTTGTTGCTGAGGATATGTAATTGTTAGAGTGTTGTTGTTGAGTTGTGTGCTATGTGAATTATGAACTGTTAGGTTGGGCTGGTTTTAAGCAGGTTGTAGTCGTGGAGATTGTAATTGATGAATATTGAGCTTGTTGTTGAGAATATGTGATTGTTAGAATGTTGATGTTGAGATATGTGCTATATGAATTGTGAACTGTTAGGTTGGGCTGATTTTATGCTGGTTGTAGTTGTGGAGGTTCGGTTGGGGTGTAAGGAGTACCCGTATTCTATCCCCTTAGCTTGTGTTTAGAGGTTTACTTGTTGAGTACCGCGTGGTTTGGTACTCACCCCTTGCTACTACATCTTTTTTTGTAGGTTACTAGCCCGGACCTTTGTGATATATTCTCTTCTTTTCTGAGGCTTCTTGGAGATTTGTGAGGTAGCTGTTTGTCATCTCAGCAGACCTTCTTACTCCTATTTATGATTTTGTTCTATTCTAGAAACAAGATCATTTGAGACTTGTATTTTCTTTAAATTTTGTTGTAACACATTACAGACTTGTACACGTGACAACCAGGTTTTGGGGTATTTTTAAGTTGATTATAGATTTTTCTGCATTATATTGTAATGGTTGAGTTTTAGGCTGACTTGTCTTGGTGGGTTAAGACGAGTGCCATCACGTCCATTTTTGGGTCGTGACAATTGTCAACTCCATTCTCTTAGATCTTCCTGTCAAATCTCTTTTACGATTCAAAATTACCTGCAAATCATAGTTGTTTCATCGATGATCGTTACTTCATCAATTCCCATCTACATAGATCATCTACTGATATCAACCGTCAAAAAAATTTCTTTTTTGACATTGTTAATGGAAAAAGATTTTCCGACTATTCAATTAATTAAAGTCCTATCAATTGAAGGAACAATTAGTACTGATTCCAAAGTTGTATTGCTGGACGAGTTTAATCTCCCAGGATTTGATAGTATATATTATTTTGAAGTGCTTTCGTGCGATGGCTTGGTATTTATTACCTATCGTATGCCATATAAATATGGGAATTGCTTGAATTTACGTATTTTTGGTGATCGTGTTTGTATTATCGAAAAATGAGTATACTGAATTTGAAGTGAAAAAATGTCCACGGTCATTAAAAATAGGACCTTTGTATGTTGAGAGTTTAGCTTCTTTGAAAATTCCGTGGGATTAATTAGATTTCAAGTTGAATTTTCTTAGGCCTTATAGTTAAGATAGTGATTTCTAGTATTATTGCCTTTTCATTCATCTATTATGTAATAGTTGTTTCTCATCTTATATTTGGGTGAATATATACGACTTTATTGATGCTAATGAATGTCATGGAACATGTTTGTGAGCATAATTGACGACAAACTCAATTACTATTGTACTATTGACTTGTGAGTTTATGGTAGAACTGATAAACTCTAAATCCTGAATCCTTATCATATTGGACGAAACTCAATGCTGCTAGTATAATAATAGTAGCTCCTTCTTCTTTCTCTTGATTAACAAATCTAACCATTGCATTTGTCGATTCAAGGCCATGGTACCTCTCCGATACTTTGAACACTAAATAAGCTGCATTTTTTGTTCGTGATGATAACTCTCCAGTTCCAATCTTGCCTCGGATATCTAGTAAATCGACGTTATTGAGTAATGCTACCTCTGAAAATCTGTAGTCAAATACAATAAAATCACCTCAATCTGTATTGAGATATTTGATGCGAGACGAGAGCTTTGTTTTATTTTACACGGGAAGCAATAATCGATATCTTAACTTGAATTTGGAAGTGTTTTATTCATCTAATCTAGTTATTTATTACATTGGGCTACGTCACTGCTATTCTATTCATGTTATAAAAAAAATATTATTTAATTAAACTAGCATGCTTAATATTAGTAGTCTAAGGATATTGAATTTGGTTCCTTTGTTTCTTTCATTATTGGTTTTTTGGAAAGGATATTAATTTTCCTTTGACTTTTTACCCCATTACTGTCCTTTGCACTACATATAAAAATATTAAGTCTTCATGATTTTTCCATTTACATTAGTGTTTAAATGTTGTGTTGTTAATGACTAACTGACATATGCTATTTCACTTATTTATTCATTTTTATCTTACCACTTCACTCCATTCCCAAAGTGCTAATTCTGTAACTTGTTTATCGTTTTGCATGTGAAATCTGTCTGAGTTCACTACGAACTCCTATCTTTCTATTTGCATTTTGAGAGAGCCATAAATGCTCAAATTCCTTTTCGAGTCAGCCAGCCATCAAAAAATCGGCGTGCAGGTCTCGGGGTTAAAAATACGGAGCAGATCGGGAGTTGAAAAGATTAGGCCAAAGGCCCACCTTTTATTTTTTCTGTATTTTGTTATTTTTGGGCCTAAGCCCTTGTCATTTTATTTATTACTATCTTGTTAGAATTTAGGATAAGTGCAGATGACTCAAATGGGCCAAAGGTCCAAAACGAGAATGGGCCCAAATACTGGCCCAGGCGGACAAAAGACCAGATTTGGGCCCAAGTCCCTTTCCCTCTTTGTTTTATAGTGTTTATTTACTTGTCACTATCTGCTACTAACCTTAAGGTCAAGAAATTCAAATCTCCGAAAGACACCCATTTTGATTTAACAATTTAACTAGATCGGTCATCGTTAAACAAGACTTAAAGAATAAATTTTGCAAATTATCTCACTTAGATAGTATTCCCGTATTTCCCCCCGTTCCCTTTTAAAACGGTTCTAACTATAAAAATTGTTCAATTCAAATTAAGTCAAACGAATTTAGCCAAATAATTAATTGTTGGATAATCGTGTATTAGCGGACATTTCGGGTGCTTTCAAATCCTTCCCGAAATGCTAATATGAACTCCGAACCCCTTTGAATATTTTCATTAGATTTCTGTTTTGATCTTTTGAAAAAATAGTTTTCTTGATTTTTCTTTAAAATCAAGTGACGACTCTTAAAACCAGTCTAATAATTATTTTTAAATAAAACACTCATCTTATATTTGGGTGAATATATACGACTTTATTGATGCTAATGAATGTCATGGAAAAAGTATCGAGTATGATTAGCTGAGCATAATTGACGACAAACTCAATTACTATTGTCCTATTGACTTGTGAGTTCGTGGTAGAGCTGATAAACTCAAAATCCTGAATCTTTATCATATTGGGCGAAACATAGGGATATGTTAGTGGAAGGTGGGGGTGGGGGTGCCTGGGTGAGGGGTTAATTATTATTTTTTGAAAAACATATTTTTTTAAATGAGTTAAAACCATTTTACTCAAACCATATTTGACCAAATCCATATTTACCCATATTCTATTTGGGTGAATTATAATCCAAACCATTTTTGTTCAATCCATCCAAATCCGATCCAATCCAACCATTTGTCACCCCTAGCTAGTATAATAATAGTAGCTCGTCTTCTTTCTCTTGATTAACAAATCTAACCATTGCATTTGTCAATTCAAGGCCATGGTACCTCTCCGATACTTTGAACACTAAATAAGCTGCATAATTTGTTCGTGATGATAACTCTCGAGTTCCAATCTTGCCTCGGATATCTAGTAAATCGACGTTATTGAGTAATGATACCTCTGGAAATCTATAGTCAAATACAAAAAAAATCACCTCAAAAAAACTCCGAATTTTTGTATACTACTCCCTTCATTTCAACCTATGTGACGGTGTTTAATTGACAACATAAAAGTGTAGACATAATTCATCTTAATACAAAACTCATTTTGATTCGCCCAAATTTATCGTAACAAAACAGAGTGTTATTAATTACCTTGAATCTGCATCAAATGTGTGTTCCCAAAATAACTCAGTGTCTGAAAAAGAAATTGTCAATTGCCTTGAAGAGAATAGATAACATTTCTTCCCATTTGTTTTCTCAAGCCAAAAACTCTGCTAATTGAAAAAAAATTAGAAGTCAAATGGAAATTTTCCGTCGTGTCTAGGTAAATATCGTCAAATAAATTGAGAAAGAGGGAGTAAGCATCTTCTTATATTTGAAACTTGTCGTCTAAAATAAGGCCTACACGTTTGTATGGTTATAAATCATCGTGTTAATGAAAGGAAAAATGGCATGATGTATCCTCAACTTTGCGATTTAGAGCTGATATATCTCTTTGTTACAAAATGACTCACATGAACCCTACTGTTATAACGAGAAGTATATCAATTCTAAGTCGCAAAATTGAGGGCTATTTCTGAACAAAGAAGTATGATATTTTCATTGTAAGAAGTAAAAATTTAACTAGAAAATTACCATTTTACCCTCATCGAGAAGGATAGGAGACTCAGAGAGTCTAAAGTAAAGGTCCTTTTTGTTGTCAAAAAGTATTGGAGAAACTGATCTGGAAACTATATTTTGATGATCGGACGGTAGAAATTTATCCCATACGACATCAGATTCCGCTGCAGCTTTGAATCCTCTCGATAAAATCGATGATCTACGGGAGTTGTGAATGAAATGATCTCCGATATGCAGCCCTCCGGTAACATTGTAAAATGATTCATTGTCTATATTGCGGTGTTAAAGAAGATGAAGATGAAGACGAAGAAATAATAATGTGAGGCTGATAAGTGAGTTGACAAGTGACCA
This sequence comes from Solanum piurae, assembly GCA_029582685.1. Taxonomy (NCBI): domain Eukaryota; kingdom Viridiplantae; phylum Streptophyta; class Magnoliopsida; order Solanales; family Solanaceae; genus Solanum; species Solanum piurae. The sequence continues at coordinate 4,813 of JAJOOO010021997.1, forward strand.
CTTTAACATGGTCCACTTTTAGTCAATAACATTATTTAGACTATTTTATTACCCTTTCTCGTCAGGTATTTGGTATCAGTATTTAAGCTCGATTAGTTCAAATTCATATGACATGACGCTATTAAAGAAGAAAGTTGTTCTCTCCTTTGGAATTTTTAGCCTATCTCACAAGGTGATAATCATGAGCTTTTTTTTCTCCAAGTTTAAATTATATACACTATTAATTGGCGTTTGGCCATAGGTTAATCCAAGTGAATTGAAAAACAGGTTATAAGTTGTACTTTACTAAAATTGGAAGTACAACTTCAAGTTGAATTCAAAATTTTCAAATAAAGTTCTCCCAACATGGACAGTAATTTGAACAACCATTAAATAAAATTGTGTATATTTCCACAAAAAAATTATGAATATAACAATTACTACATCTTATACAACAAAACTGGGAATTCAGAAAGATTAATAAGACAACATATTCAGTAATCTAAAAGTTCATAAAACTTTATTCAAGTATATTAACACAAACTATATAAACACACTTTTCTATCTTCTCTGGAAATTGAATGCCTTGATACCTAAAGCAAATGTGAAGGCGAAAACAACAGCAAATGCAACGATCACACCTGCAACAACTCCGAGAAAATCATGTTTAATTCCGTAGTCATTTCTCAAGTATTCTTCCACAGTTTGACCATTAACAATATCTTGGAGGTCTGCAAATTGCGATGCAACCAAACCATACAACGTCCATGCAACAGGGCACGCCCAGTAGTACCATCTCCACCATATCGGAATACGCTGTTTTTAGTCCAAAAGAAGGGGGCAAATGATCAATTTTATTTATTGAATGTTTTTTGTACTTGAAGAAAAAAGTTGAAATATGTTTAAGAACTTACAGGTCGTGGAACGATGAATCCTGAGAAGAGATTCCATACTGTATAGAAGAATCCAGCGACAATTGAAGCAACGTTTTGATTCGGGGTAATAGCCACGGTCATCATGCCAAAGAAGGTGAAGTATAGGAAAGTGAAGAACATGAAGAAGAAGTACCAAAAGAATTTTGCTACGGTCCATTCAAATCCAATCATAGAATAGACAATGAGACCATAGACAACAGCTTGTACAAATACATATGGAATTTCAATAAAAACCTGCACGAAAAACATTAAAGTTTTCGTAAATAATGTGAATGATTTGAACTTTTAAGACGAAAAATTGCCACTGTTAATAGCTACTTACTTGTGCAAAGGCATATGGTATGGCAGAGTACATCCCGGCAGCTTTTTCTCTGTAAAATACAGTACGTTCAACCGATACAACAGGCTGAACTGATGATGCATTTTGTACACCGAGGAAGAGAACAGCAGCGTACATAGATCCCATCGCGTTGGTTAGATCTTGAGGCCTACTCCTGTAATTGAAACAACAAAATAAAATGAGACATTTTAGCATTTATAAGAATTATAAGTTGGCAGTTTGTGTTATTGTTTCTTTTTTCGTGTTATACTACTTACACTTTGGTACCGATATCCCAGAACATTGACCCGAATATGAGTGCTATGAAGGTAGTGAAGAGAAATCTGACTGCAGTGTAAGCCGGATTACGCCAATATGACCAGTGTTGCTTCCACAAGCAAGCCATACATTGGACCCAAAATGGCTGTGAGAATTGGTTTTCAAAGTGCAGGTCACTTGTACCAGGTCGTGGCACACTTAGTTCCGTAATCAAGGCTTTGTTTCTCCTGCAGAGGTCTGAGTTCTTGTATAAGTCCGTGAAATCGACCCCTAATGACATTTCTTGAGATGAGGATGTGACTTCTAACATCCAAGTTGCTGGATTGTAACCTTCCTCTATTTTGCCAACACTGGGCATGGACTGAATTCACGGTGAAAATAAGCTCGATCAGTACTTGATGATATAAAATCTGTAAAAGGAACATACTTTTCCAATTTCCAAAGAAAACTAACTTACCTCGAAATATTTTATCAAATGGCATGATTCGCGACCTAATGGACCAACGTATATCTCTTGTCCTCCTCGTTTCATAAGAAACAACTGTAATGACATGTTCGTATTAGTATGTTGATATCTAGAGGGAAGGCATAAGGCGAATTAGCAATAGATGCAAAAGGTGTTTCGTCTTACCTCATCAAAAGCCTCGAAAATGTCAATGCTAGGCTGATGAATGGTACAAACAACGGTTCTTCCTGTGTCGACAGTGTTTCTAACAGCTCTCATCACAATTGCAGCAGCTCTTGCATCCAACCCTGAAGTTGGTTCATCCATAAAAATGATCGAGGGGTTTGCTACTAGTTCAACAGCAATCGTCAACCTTTTACGTTGCTCAGTTGACAGACCATTGACTCCTGGCAACCCGACTAATGCTGATCTTAGTGGTGTAAGCTCAACAAGATCCATAACTTCCTCAACAAACATCTGAAATGGGATAACCGGTTAAAGATGACCAGTAGTATAAATTCTCATTATGGAAGGAAACGGAATGAAGTAAGGGGAACTTACCATTCTTTTGTGTTCATCGACGTCTTGAGGTAAACGCAGCCAAGCCGAGTAAACCAAGGACTCGTAAACTGTAACATAAGGTGAATGGATGTCATTTTGTTCACAGTATCCAGAAATACGTGCAAACGTTTCTTGCTTCTTGGGATATCCAGAAATCTTGATGCTCCCGTCAATGTAACCTCCGGTTTTCCTTCCAGCCAAGACATCCATCAACGTTGTTTTACCGGCCCCACTAACTCCCATCAAAGCTGTGAGAACACCTGGCCTGAAAGCTCCACTCACACCCTTCAAAAGTACTAATCTATTGTCACTGCTACCCTGCTCTCTCATTTCCTGCAAATTGTCAAAAAATCAAGTCACATTTCAATTAAAGGAAAGTTGAAGCACCGGTTTTTAATGACTATATATTCTTTGTTGCTCACCGGAGGCATGTCAACGGAGTATACAACTTCATCAAAGGTGATGGACTGGGGTTCAAATGGAAGAACCATGCCCTTCTTCTTATTCTGATTCTCACCGACAGAATCTCCTTCCGCTGTGCTAGTTATCTGGGGCGATGATCCACTACTTTCGTTGTTCTCACCCTCTTCTGAAATCGTAGCTTGTGGCTTTCCAAATGCTGCAGATACTCATTCCATGTTAGTACATGTCATCTTTTTATTTATGGATATATCAATGAAGAAACTAGATACTCACGGTTAAGATAAGCGAGAGCAAGACTGTAGGCGATGTTAAACAGAATCGTGAATCCAGCAAGTGCCCCTATACCTATCCAGTACCAATATGCATCGGGAAAGAACCCTCGAGATCTCACCACCGAAGGTCCAAGTGGCTCAGTTCCATTTGGGGCAGTCTGTTTCAGTAAGAGTTCATTTCAGCATTCATAGGTAAGAAATAAAAACCATTACAGGCCACGTTATGTACACAAACTTACATGTTTCCACTTTTCTCCATCAAATTCATTCACAAGAATTGCATTCACCGAGAACATGAGTGGTGACGTCCAGTATCCCCAAATCCACCAGTCCTTCACGTCAGCTGCACCGTTTGGAGAAAAGAGAAAAGTAAGCATTTGGACAACACATGAGCTACCATATACACTTAAAGCACAAAACTTACTTCGTGCAAGCGCGAAACCACCCAATGCAAATTGTAAAAGCAGAGCACATGCTCCAAATGTGCTAGCAACTCCCATGGTCCTTCCAACTGCTGCAATAAATCGGAACAATCCTGATGCCATCTGGTTTACTAGTACGAGTAGCAAAAATTGTTTGAAAAATCTGCACAAACAAAAGCAGATTAATAAATATTTGTGACGCTATGACAACGATTACACCATATAGTCTTTCTCCACATACCTTCCAACATTAGGATCGAATCCGATGACATAATAGGTGAGGACCGTCCACATCCCAACTTCAAGAAGAGTTACTGGGATTTTTAGGATCCATGAAGGAATTGCATAAGCCCATGAAGGATAGAAGAGAAAGTCCCTTTGCTTATAGAAGACCGGAAGCTTGTAGAGTGTCAAAGGGAGCTCAGACAAACCATTAAACATAAGCATAACAACCGTAAAAAAGAGAGCACCAGTGTATATTCCTCCATCTGTCTCAGTATCCCGAGGCATCTCAGTTCGAAAAAATATGGTCATTGTCATAAGTGCAATGACCATGAGCTGAAGAAAAACAAAGAGAGGATTAGTAAATTTCACATGGATATGACAAGACTATGACATAAATCGATATAACGAATAGACCAAGTAGTTTACCTGAAAGAATTTGAAGATGTAAACAAACGAGTTCCGCTGCATTAGCAGGAATTCTCTTTCAGTGCAAACCTTCAAAAGCTGTCTCTTTCCGATACCGTACTTTTCAGTAGTCAAAGCAGCAGGGTGGCTTTTGCTCTTGTCAAATGCAGTTGAAAGCTCATTGCTTACTTTTCTCCCAACATGGAAAGACTGATACGCCTCAGCAAATTCTTTCGATGTGATAAATCTGTAAGGCTCATCCCTCCTTGCCCAATATTGCTGTTGATCCTTCTTAGATGTCACCTGCAAGAAATTCGAAACATTTCATGTTAGAACTTAGAACTGAACACTGCATCAATGCTTCGAAAACTTTATCATCCTTGTTTCTTATAAAACATACTTCTTGCAAGAAATCAGCCACGCCTTTTCTGTCAGGGCATTTGAATCCCATGGATTCAAAGAACTCGAGCACGTCCTCTCGTGGACCCTGATAAACAATGTAGCCATCTGATAGAAGAATGATATCATCAAACAAGTTGTAAGTCTCGGGAGCAGGCTGCAAGAGAGAAATCAGAGCTGTTCCTTTCAAAATTTGAACAGATTGCTTTAGGGAATTCACAATGGAGTAAGTTGTAGAACTGTCAAGTCCAGTTGAAATTTCATCCATGAAAAGGGCTTTAGACGGTCCGACTATCATTTCACCAGTAGTGACACGCTTCTTCTGTCCTCCCGAAATACCCCTTATCATTTGATCTCCCACCATAGTGTCCGCGCAAATATCAAGTCCCAGTATCTGAAAAACGGACAAATGAATAACTTATCTATCAAACTTCTCCGACCTTTCAATAGCTCAAACATATGTGAAATGATTGGAAAATGAAAATTACCTTAAGAACATAATCTGTAATCACTTTGGATTCTTGTCCTTCTGTTGATACAGCCTGCATTTCCATTCATCAATAGTAATATTAATTACTCAGAAGTAGCTCAAACGTATATCAGTTAAGAGAAATTAAAATCGTTTCCAGTCCTACCTTCATGAACATGTCAATATCAACATCCGGTTTGATATTAGCTGCTTTCTCTCTTCTCGATAGTTCAGCCAACATTTCTAAAACATAATTCAAGAAAAATAGTCAATAATTGATCAATAACGCGAACAAAAACTAATTAAACATAACTAGAAAAATAGAACTAACCATAACGCGAACCAACTCCTTGACATCTTGCGGAGAACTCCAACGTTTCTCTGACAGTCATTTCTCCAATATGCAAATCATGCTGGCTAATATAGGCCGCTGTTCTTTGTGGCACAAATTCATGTAATTCATGTCCGTTATACGTCACCTTTCCAGTAACCTGATTTCATCATAACATTATAAACTTTAGTCTTACATATATTCGAATCTAAAATTATAAGTTGTTTCAAAATTCTTACCCTTAGATCAGAATCAAGTTTTCCAGCCAAAGCAAGTAACAAAGTTGTTTTTCCAGAACCAGGAGGTCCTAAAAGCAGAGTCATTCGACAGGGCTTGACATAGCCACTAACATCCTTGAGAATCGTAACTGAACGTTTTTTCGATGGAAATATGTGAATTGAATCCAATAAGCTCTTTATAAGACAACAAAAAACAAAAAAAATGTTAGTTTTTCAGAACTTCTATTAAATCACACTGCAAAAAAATCCAATAAGCTCTTTATAAGACAACAAAAAACAAAAAAAAATGTTAGTTTTTCAGAACTTCTATTAAATCACACTGCAAAAAAGAACTTATAATTTACTACTATCTTCAAGATTGATCATTATCACTATTATCATTGAGAGGAGAAGTTTGTCCAAGTCCATACAAGGAGACCAATTTTCCATCTCTCTACCGATGTGGGACTTCTTAACCGTTACCAAACTAGATTACATTTGCCCCTTTCCACTAATGGAAACGATTAGCACCACAAATCGCCTGATTTTAATCGAAGAAGGATACAAATGACCATTTCACATTGTTCTGAGGTATATTTGAACTTATATTCCTCCTTCATCAGTAATTCTACCATACTAAGAAATCACCGGGCGAATTATTGATGAATCAGAATTATCATCAATTCAGGGTTGATTTCTCATATGGTCCCGCAACTAATAGTTTCAATTTTCTTCGACAAAGAAAGTGATTTTACAAGATAATAACCATAAGTTGATTGACCATCTGAGAAATCAACTCCATCGATTCAAGAGTCATATGGTTCTTGAATCAAACTATTTTTTTTTTATTTGAGGCAAACACTAAAACATGAGTACTTCTATAGGTGATAATATATAATTATACACATACTTTTTTAGTCATAAACACACAATATAAATCAAATATTTTTTGGGAATTGTTACCTCAATGAAGTTAGAAATGAAGTTTGTAAAAGTAGGCAAAGCTCTGCTTCCAACATATGCATCTGCCTCAATATTCAAATGCTCAAATCTCACTTCTATTGATGGAAAATCAATTCCAACCCTGTTTTTTTTTTACCAAAAAAATAAATAAATTAGAAAACTTAGCACCAAACTAGATAAGCAAGAAAAACCAACTCATCAACTATAGAATATTCTATTTTACTCACATACATCGACAGTATAAAATATCTTTTCCATTATTAAGGCATTTTAACATGTAAAAATAGGCAAGTATTAATACTCTTTTTGTCTTAATTTATACGACACGTTTTGACTGAACACATAGTTTAGAAAGAAAACAAATTCTTTATATTGTCAGCGTATATAAAAGTTTAAATTCAAATTGAAAAACAAATACCTGTCAATCCTATTCTTGAGTTTCAACAAGAATTTTTCATTATCTTCATCAGCAACTTTAACAAGTCTTTCAAGTAAATTCTTTCTTTGTTGAACACCAAGATCATCAACATCAACTTCAGCAGTAACACCTTGTGATCCAAATAATATACCTTTTCTTAATCTATCATAAGTTGGTAATTTTTCAAGTGCTGCCCATTTTAATGCCTCTTCATCGTCTTCGTCTCGATTTGATCTTGAAAACACTTCAACTCCATTATTTCTCCATATTGAATTACTATTTTCTCTCATACTACCTCTCATGCTTCCTCTTAAACTGCGACCGCGCAAATTACTTAAATCTGATGGCTCCATATTGGAACAAAATTAAAAAAGATTGAAATTACACCAATTGATATAGTTGTTATGTATGTTATAAAATGGAGTTTTTTTTTTTTGTTTAAAAGAATGAAAAGAAAAAATGAATTGAGTTTGGAGTTTTGATGTTAAATGTAAAGGTGTTATATAGAAGCAAGAAAAAAGGAAGATGAGGATTTTAATGTTGATTTTTTAATTATTTTTTTTAGGTACATGTATTGGTCCATTGTATTTTTTATTTTTTTGGATTTATTGACTAGTTGACAATTATTTGATGAAATTATAGTTTGTAATATTTGACGTAAATAGTACTATACTTCTAGAGGAATTTTTAAGATTTACTGTTTATTTGCAGCCGTAACATGTTTATAGATTTTTGGAGGAATTTTTTGTTTTGTTGCTAGGACCTAGGCTATCATATGATATCAAAGGGTATGTTTGGTACGGAGAAAAATATTTTTAATTTTTTATTTATATCTGGTTGATAATTTTGAATTGTTTTTTTTTTAGAAAAATAGGTCTTTTAATAAATGAGGAAAATGACTTTTTTAATTGCAGGGAAAATAATTAAGTTCCATATACAAATTCTGTAATGATCATAAAATAGTTAGTTCTCTCTAATTTTTATTTTCTGCATGTTGATTTATTACTAGAGGTTTGTTACATATTAGAATTGATAAGATAATGTCTAGCTCTCTTGCTTGTATTTATTTCTGTTGAAATCTTTATTGTTGTTATTAATAAAAAGTCTAATAATATAAATTCAATTTTTTAAAAACACGTTGATTATGTTCTCTCTACACTCCAACACACCTTATCTTCACTTTATCACCATTGCCCGCATCCCCTCCACCTCACGAGCACACCATTTATTCAAATTATATAAAAATGTTTTAAGATAATATTTTTTATTTATATTTAATTACGTATTAAACACAAAAAAGAATCTACTTATTATTCTAAATTCGAAAATATTTTCTGCAACCCAAAATCAGAAAAGATTTTGCATTTAAGCTTGGTGGCAAAGTTAACGTGGAGAATAATATAATTAAAATAGAAGCTTATAATTTGTGAGTCAAAAACAGCCAAAAAAGGCCACCAGCGTCTAGAAGCACACGAGAGTCAACAACATATAGTCATTCCTTACTCAACTAATCATGTATGGGGTTATTTAAGATATCGTTTGTTCGGATATTTTTTTGAATGATGCATCAAATATTATTATAGAAATATATAATATAATATATTTAATATCGAAATTATATTTGAAGTATTTGATTTTTTGAGTTTTCTATCTGAATTGTTAGATATGTGAATTTATTCAAATCTAAACTATTAATAAATGTTTATCGTAACGCACTTCGATTATCAGTTGTTTGGTTTTTGTACCAAAAATATCACCACCAAATCAGGTAGGCAAAGTGAGCAACTAATAGTTGAGGTGTGTATCGATAAACATTTGATAATAGTTCAGGTAGAAAACGCATACATTTGATATATATATATATATATATATATATATATACACACACGCACGCATGTAGTAGTTCGGGTAAACTCGAAAAATCAGAATATGTTAGGTGTTTTTGACTTTTCGTCAGTATATATACATCTAGACACTTCAACTTGATCTTAACTAACAACTAAGCATTTCAATTTGGCTCAAATGTGTCTCATGAGCATTCAATATTGACATGCATGAAAGATACATTTCAGAGGTATCTAGTTATGTAAGTGCTTATTTGTCAGCTAAAGTCAACTTTGCGTGTTCTTTTTATGTGTTATGCCTATTTTTTACCTTGTGCTTATGGAGAGCTACTTTTATTTTCTTTAAGAATTTTTTATACTCTTCATTAAATTAGGAAAATTTAACTTTTCCTTTATTTTTTTGGCAATAAATATTTGTTAGGTTTTACTGGAAAGTTTACATGTAATAAAATACTTGAAGTCATATGGAAAACTTTCTTCCTTTTGATCTTCATTTTTTATTGCATGTGGACTATTGTGGAGACGATGAAAATTGAAAGTGTACACATAGAAAAATATAAATTTTAAATTTCTCTAAGTCATAGTCCTTTTTTTAGTCTTTTTTTATTTATGGAAATTGATGAAAATTCAAAATTACCAAATCCAAATAGCTCTCAAACTTGACTGTTCTCAAATATCTAGAAATTCAGATTTTCCTTCTTGCTTAGAAGTTGCCAAATATATTAAATGACAAATATAAATATTTATCTATACTGGGTTTTTACATCAAATTGATGCAACTTTGAGTTTACGAATTTTTAAATTTTATAAAAATAAAAATTTTAGATTCTTGATAAATTATTTATACCTATAAAGTGATTTTTTTAAACATAAATATAAAATCTACGCCAAAGCTACTTCATTTTGCGAAACTTATAGACTGAACGTTAGCTCCGCACCTAGATATACTCTTTATAATTAGAGATATCAAACACTCACCCCTTTATATATTATAGAGACATAAATATAATGATACAATGTAATTATACATATACCCCTCTATTTTTTAAATTAAACTTTTACACCTCCTATACAATATAAGTGCAACACAAATATAGTAACTTACATTACAATAAAAACAACTTTTCAACTTTTTGCGGCAATAAATAGACATATTAATAAAGAGTTCTAAAAGTTTTATCGGCATTAGTTAAGTGTCATTAGATCCAATGTCGCTAAAAGTTTTAGGGACATATACAAAGAGTGCTAATTGCCGCTAAAAATACATATTTAGCGGCAATTGAGCTATTGCCGCTAAAGATCACTTTTGATGTAGTGTTAGTTACAAATAACAAAAAAAAAGGTCGTGGTGGAGTGGTAACTATTCTTTCATCATTAATCAAGAGGTTTTGGATTCGAGTCTCCTTGAGTACAGAGTTGTCTTTATTAGGGAGTGTTTTACCCCCAAATATGGAATTTTCCCGTGCAAATCTAAATTTAATCGGACTCTAATATAAATACCAAACACCAGATGGAAAAAAAAAACTCAGTTACAAATACACACGATATATACCAAAGAGTAAATTGAACAATTTTGAATAGTAGATATGCAAATTAAATCGGACCTTTTGAAAAAAAAAATCAAAAGGTTTTCCACTTGATGCCAAATTAAAAAGGTGATTAACATAGACAAAAGTAATTAACAGACTTTGATTGACAATTAAGAGACCTTCTTGAATGGCCTACTAATCCATTTTCCATTTGGCCACAAGTTTGACTAATTTCTCTTGCGAACAGCTCACAAATCTTGAATTTCAACAAATACTATTTGGGATGATATAACCACAAAAAAATCAAATCAATCTTGTGATTAACACTCAATTCCCCATGAGTTTAAGCCTATCAAGATTATGTGGTTGTTTTATATTTTACCTGCATTAGTGAAGTTCAACTAAATTCAGATTCACATATTGTAAGGTCCATTTCTGAGGCCGGCGCCCCCAATAGAATTGTTTTCACTCTCGAAGGCTCGACTTGGGGAGAGATCTGATTAAAGATGGAGGAATAAAATTATAAGTGTTTGCTAATAAGTTTAGCCATCTTTGAAAAAATAGTTTAGTGATCAAAGTCACATTTGTGCAATATATTTTGTAAATGAAAAAACATACAATGTTACATACATCAAATCAAACGATTAAACCATAAAAGACACAAATTAAAGTTAGGATACAAACTTAATCATGGCTAAATGGTACCATTACAACAAAAACAGTTTTGAGCAGCAATATAGATATTTAGAGAGTGTTAAAGTTTTTACTGACATTAGTAATTGTTATTGGATCCAATGTCACTATACGTTTTAGATACATTTACAAAGAGTGTTAATTGTTTCTAAAGAAATATATTTAACAGCGCTAAATATAATTTGGTATAGTATAAAAATATGTATAGATCCGATATACTCATGTTTTACATACATTTATTAGTTTGATGTAAACACCTGGTACGAATAAATATATTTTTTTATCTACGTGTTCAATCAACTTAGGTTCTTAGTATTTTAATAGCCATGATGTGAAAATATGTCCAAGTTGAGTTTTCATCAAAGTTTTGAACAACATTCATGCATGTTTGTCTATTATATAAACCCTTAAATTCATGTAGTTATGTTGTTACACCCTACACCTTTGTTTTTCTTCTAGAGATGTATGGAAAATTTTATTTTATATTATCCAAATTTAATTTAGTCTTCTTTTTCATGCCCTTAACTAGTCTCATAAACTCTATTATTAGAAACTACCATTTTTTTTTTCATGTTTCATTATTTTAATATATGGATCAAAAATTTCTCATCTTCCTTTCTTCTTCCTAAAGGAAAATTTTTCATATATATAATATGAATGTTAGTTTGATACATAAGAAGATTTTGAAGGGTTACAACAAAGTGCAAAAGGTGAACATCTTCTTTATTACCATCTCCAAATTTATATGTTTAGGTGAAACTATGATATATGTCTTTTTAGTAACAATGCTAATTAGGTAGGTGATAGTCAGATGTGGATTCAGAATATAAAGTTAGTAAGTAAAAACGAGTATGATTTTATAATATTCTCTCATTTCTTTATCTTTTCTTTTGTGTTCGATTTCAGATATTTATCCAACTCCTCAAACTTGAGATTCAAGAAATTAGCAACCAATTCTTGATGGAACCACTTTATACAACATGTTTGAAGTGTAAGCTTCACTAAATTAACGTGCATGGCTTTTCCTATGATTTCCTTTCAATATTGCGTGTTTTTTCTTTCAATATCGCGATTGTTTTAGTGGTCTTATGATTGAGACGGCTCTGCCTTTGTTCCCTTATGATGTGTTATATGGTTGTTCACTTGTTCAAAAAAAAATTATTGTATCTTTTTTGGTTACTTCAATGTGTATACACTTGTTCTACTATCTAGCATATTGAGCCATATTATATCAATATTCTCATCAATGTAAATTTCCACATGTTGTTTCCCTTTGTGTTAGTATCTTACTTTAACAATGCCTTGATATAGTATATATTATCAATATAGGTTGTATTCGTGTCGAATCCTCCAAAACTGCATTACTTTTAGTTTTGGAGGATCCGCCACACATCTGAGAATATTTTTGATGAGTCGGAGCAAGTTACTTTTAGGTCATTATAGATAGGGTAAGTGTTCAATTAAGTAGGGTTTTTTTGTTTCTCATCCGGTGTCTTAGACTTGCTTTGGATCTGACTAATCCGAATTCACACCTGGGACATTCACTTCGGAGGGTAAAGTGCTCCTTACCAAAGACGATTTTATACCTAGGACTCGAACCCACGACCATTATTCAGACTAATTTTGATGTATTGATTCATGAACAGTGACTTTTCTTATATCGATAACCATTCCTAATTAGTTTTTTTCTTTCTTTTTTCCAGGTTTTTAAGAAGAATTAAAGCCATGAAATTTCAACCTTTGTTACACTTTTGAAGGTATGTTCCTACTATCTATGCTCATATATTCTTTAGTTTCGTAAAATTCCACAAGTGGAGTTTGAGAGGGTAACATGTACGCACACCTTACCCCCTAGGGAGGTAGCTCAATCATAGCGTACCGAAAAAATAAAAATTATTTGGGAGGGAATGGTAAAACTAAAATGAAGACAAAACTTGGAATAAAACTCTTGTTATATTTTCATTGTACATTGACAAATAAACATAAGAGTTCAAATGAATATTACAAGAAGTTATACCTAGTAATCATCAAAAATTTGAAAATATGAACTTTTATAAGTAGTAACTAATCCCTATATACTAATTTTGTACCCACTGTTTCTTCAGAAGTTCTTCATTTGGTTAGCTTTCACTCATCTCCTCTGGAAATTGAATGCCTTGATAGCAAAAGCAAATGTGAAGGCAAAAACAACTACGTATGCAACGAGCACACCAGCAACGACTGGAAGAAAATCGTGTCTGAATCCAAAGTAACGTCTCAAGAATAGCTCCACGGTTTCTTCATCAGTTAGTGTAGTTTGAATGTCTCCGAATTGTGATGCAACCAAACCATACAAGGTCCAGGCAACAGGGCAACACCAGTAGTACCATCTCCACCATATAGGCATACGCTGTAAGAAAAGAAAATGTCATTTTTCCGAGCTATAGATCATTTGAAAATGTGTATCTTGGGACAAGAATATAAAAGGTATAGGATCTTACAGGTCGTGGAACAATGAATCCTGAGAAGAGGTTCCATATAGCATAGAAGAAGGCAGCAACGATAGAAGCAACGTTTTGATTTGGTGTGACAGCCACACTCATCATACCGTAGAATGTAAAGTACAAGAGAGTGGTATACATGATGAACAAGTACCAAAGGAACTTGCCAACTTCCCATTCGAATCCAATCATAGCGTAGACAATGATACCATATACTATAGCTTGTACGAATACGTAAGGGATTTCAATGAAAACCTGCAATATATAGGAAAGTTTTCATGAATTTCTATTTTAACATTAAAGTTGTTATCGCTACTAGAAATCGAACTTGTCTATTCACCTGTCCAAAGGCATAAGGTATGGCAGAGTACATTCCAGCAGCTCTTTCTCTGTAAAACACAGTACGTTCAACGTCTACAACTGGTTGCACTGATGATGCATTTTGTACACCAAGGAAGAGAACAGCAGCATACATCGATCCCATAGCGTTGAAAAGATCTTGGCTCTGGCTCCTGTAACAAATAAAGATCAAGTTAAGTATGTATGAAGGATTTTGATAAGTATACTTTTGTAAGCTTTCATGTTTCGGTACTTACACTTTGGTACCGATATCCCAGAACATTGTTCCAAAGACTAGTGCTATGAACATTGTGAAGATGAATCTGACTGCAGTGTAAGCAGGATTACGCCAGTACGACCAGTTTTGCTTCCACAGGCAAGCCATACACTGTATCCATAATGACTGTGAGTATTGAGTTTCGAAATACAGGTCTTTTGAACCAGGGCGAGGGACGCTTAATTCAGTAATCAAGGCTTTGTTCCTTCTGTACAGGTCAGAATTCTTGTATAAGTCGGTGAAATCAACCCCTAACATCATTTCTTGAGCCGAGGCTGTGACTTCCAACATCCAGGTAGCTGGATTGTAACCCTCCTTGATTTTAGCTACCCCAGGAATCGACTGCATTCAACGCAAAACGGAGGTCAGTATTTTCTCGTATAATATTGGAAATGGAAAAGTAGTCATTTTCTCTTCAGTACAACTTACCTCAAAGTATTTGATCAAATGGCAAGAATGGCGACCCAATGGACCAACGTATATCTCTTGTCCTCCTCGTTTCATGAGAAATAGCTGCAAAGCCATTTTGATTTTAGTACTCAATGTTATAAGAAGATGAAATAAATACTAGCTAGATTTTGCTTAAAAGATAATAAATCCACCTCATCAAAGGCTTCAAAAATGTCGATACTTGGCTGATGGATAGTACAAACAACCGTTCTTCCTGTATCGACAGTGTTCCTAACAGTTCTCATAACAATAGCAGCAGCTCTTGCATCCAGCCCTGAAGTTGGCTCATCCATGAATATAATCGAGGGGTTCGCTACCAGTTCAACCGCTATGGTCAACCTTTTGCGTTGCTCAGTTGAAAGACCATTAACTCCTGGCAATCCGACTAAGGCTGATCGTAAGGGTTCAAGCTCAACAAGTTCCATAACTTCATCAACAAACATCTGTAAAAGAAATAAGCAATAGAAAATGTTACGAGGCTGCTACTTTCTCTTAGAGGTTTGTCCAATCTGCAAGAGATAGTTTTATTAATGGATGACGAAACTTCAGAGGAACGGACCTTTCTAGTTTTTTCGTCAACATCCTTGGGTAAACGCAGCCATGCTGAGTAAACCAGGGACTCATACACTGTAACGTAAGGTGAATGGATGTCATTCTGCTCACAGTATCCAGAAATACGAGCAAACGTCTCTTGCTTCTTGGGATAGCCAGAAATCTTGATGTCGCCATCAATATATCCTCCTGTTTTTCTGCCGGCTAAAACATCCATTAATGTTGTTTTACCAGCACCACTAACGCCCATCAAAGCTGTGAGAACACCAGGCCTGAAAGCTCCACTCACACCCTTTAGAAGTACCAATCTATCTTCACCGGCACCTTGTTCTTTCATTTCCTGCAAGTCATCCGAAATCAGTTTTAGTATTAGTCAAGAGGACAAGGGTGTTGCTAACGCCTGACAGCTCCAATTTTTCATTTACTAAAACATTTGGCATGTTACCTGAGGCATGTCAACAGAGTATACAACATCGTCGAAGGTGATAGAATGGGGTTCAAATGGAAGAACCATTCCTTTCTTCTTACTCTGACCCGCACTGACGATATCTCCTCCGTCTGTGCTAGTCATCTGGGATGCAGCTTGACCATTTTCAGAGTTCTCACTGTCTTCTGGTCTCACTGTTTGTGACTTACCATATGCTGCAAATAATTATACTATGTTAGTAAATTATTTTTTTGTTTCTCCTGGTGAAACATAAAATGGAAATAATTCACGGAAACTCACGTTTGAGATACGCCAGTGCAAGACTGTAGAAGAAGTTGAAGACAATTGTAAATCCAAAAAGTGCCGCAAAACCAATCCAGTACCAGTATGCATCTGGAAAGAACCCTCGAGATTTCACCACTGCAACTCCAAGGGGCTCGATTCCATTTGGCGCGATCTGTTTTAGTGTGAGTTGATGTCAGCATTCATGGAAGAAGCAAATAGACCATTGCAAGTGGCTTTATGTAATACAAACTTACGTGTTTCCACTTGTTCCCATCAAATTCATTCACAAGGATTGAGTTCACGGAATACATCAACGGTGAGATCCAGTACCCCCAAATCCACCAGCCCTTCACATCCTCTGCAGCATTAGGCAAAATTACAAAATATTAGTATGTTTGAACACAAAAAGAGTTTCTACAAACACCTATATCACCAAATATACCTCGTGAAAGGACGAAACCACACAATGCAAACTGTAAAAGAAGAGCAAATGCTCCAAATGTACTTGCAACTCCCATGGTCCTTCCAACTGCACCCATGAATCTAAACAATCCTGATGCCATCTGGTTTACTAATACGAGCAGCATGAATTGTTTCAGAAATCTGCAAAAACATTAGTGATTAATTAACAGTCGGGAGAGAAAAATGATAAATTCATCATTATTTTGTGTGGCCATTCTTTCCATACCTTGTAATATTGGGATCAAATCCAATGACGTAGTATGTAAGGATCACCCAAAGACCGACTTCAACAAGTGTTACAGGGATTTTGAGGATCCATGACGGAATTGCATAAGCCCATGAAGGGAAAAAGAGAAGGTCTCTTTGCTTGTAGAAGACCGGAAGCTTGAAAATTGTCATGGCCATCTCAGACATCCCGTTAAACATAATCATAACCACCACGAAAAAGAGAGCACCAGCGTATATTCCTCCATCATCTACTGTATCTCGTGGCATCTCAGTTCGGAAAAAGAGGGTCATTGTCATAAGAGCCATTACTGTAAGCTGAGAAAAGAAATGAAAACAAGGCAAGCATTATAATGTGCACGCGGATATATGACAAGATCAAGACTTAAATCAACATCTCTAATATAGGTCAAGTAAGTCACCTGAACGAACTTGAACACGTAAACAAATGAGTTCCTCTTCATTAGTAGATATTCTCTTTCAGTGCAAACCTTCAAGAGCTCTTTCTTTCCTATACCATACTTTTCGTTAGTCAAAGCAGCAGGATGGCATTTAGTCCTGTCAAATGGGATTGCAAGCTCATCGCCTAGTTTCCTCCCAACATGGAAAGACTGATACGCATCAGAAAATTCTTTCGATGAGATAAACCTATAATGCTCATTCCTCCTTGACCAATATTGTGGTTGATCCTTCTTCGATGTCACCTGCAAAAATTTCCGACTTTCCACGTTAGAACCAAAATTGCATCAACACTAAACTTTTAAGTACCATTCTTGTTTCTCATAATGAAACATACTTCTTGCAAGAAGTCAGCCACGCCTTTCCTCTCTGGGCATTTGAATCCCATGGATTCAAAAAACTCAAGAACATCATCACGAGGGCCTTGATAGACAATGTACCCATCCGATATCAGAATGATATCATCAAACAAGTTGTAGGTCTCGGGGGCAGGCTGCAACAGAGAAATCACAGCAGTTCCCTTCAAGATTTGAACAGATTGCCTTAGGGAATTCACAATGGAATATGTGGTGGAACTGTCCAATCCAGTTGATATTTCATCCATGAAAAGTGCCTTTGATGGTCCAACAAGCATTTCACCGGTCGTCACACGCTTCTTTTGTCCACCTGAAATACCCCTTAACATTTCATCTCCCACCATAGTATCCGCACAAATGTCTAGTCCCAAAATCTGCAATACCATATTCATTATTAGAATTCAACGACAACAACATACCCAGTGAAATCCCATACGTAGGGTCTGAGGAGGGTAGAATGTACGCAGACTTTACCACTACCTCGTGGAGGTAGAGAAGTTGTTTCAGAAAGACCCTCGGCTCATTTCTTTCATAATTCAAATATAAGACTAATCGGATATTGTAAACGTTACCTTAAGAACATAATCTGTAACAACATTTGCTTCTTGTCCTTCTGTTGCTGAAGCCTAAACTCAACAAAAAAGTAATAAGTATGATTACTTTCCAATAAAGGAACAAAAAAATTACTTTTGCACAATTATCACTAAAAATAGATTGACAAACATGTACTCCCTCCGTTTCATGTTACTTGACCTCCGGTGACTTGGCACATCCCTTTCGAAAACTTTAATTAGAGGTGTATTTTACTGAAGTAACCCTATTAACGATGTTTTGTAACTTTAACAACTACTATATGTAGTAATTTAATTCAAAGGGTAATATGGGAAGAAAGTAATAAAATTCTCTTGATTTGTTAAGACGGACAAATAAAATGTATTTTAAAATTTTTACTTAAACTATAAAATGTATCTCAAATTACAAACATAATGAAACTACAAATTATTTGCACAATATCAATGGATTTTTTTATTTTATTTTACCAAAGGATTTAAGCTATATACACAATGTAATTTTTTTATAAACTATCAGTGTAATTTATTTAACCTATTAATAAAGGTTAGTTACCTTACTTATCAAGTATCAATAACCTTTTCCACATGTGCAAATCCGTATTAATAGGGACCACAAAGCGATACCAAACACCAAGTGAGAAATTAAGAAAAAAATGTTGCATTCATTTAAAAGCAATTGAAAAAAGAGTAAACTAAAAGTATCAACTTTGAATTTTCTAATAATTTTTTTTTACTTTTCAATTCTTTTTTGTTTTTTCTTCATTTCTTTGTCTCCTATCTAGGATTTTTTTAGAGTGGTGGGGTCAAAATATACCACCATTAATTAATTAGCCCACTCTTTTGGACCACAAAAGAATACTTTTTAATATATTTTTCCTAAAGATCTGCCCAATAATTTCTAATAAAAAATCATTTATTTCTGTGGGGGGGTCTATTAATAGACCAATAGTTTTCAACTTTCTTTCATTTTTATTTTTTATTTTTGAATTGGAAGATATGATTATTTTTTATTAACATATTTAATGAATTTATTAACACATCGATCGAACTAGCATGTTCACACATGTAAATATAGTATAGGTCCACAGTCTAACCTTCATGTAAATGTCAATATCAGGATCTGGTTTTATATTAGCTGCTTTCTCTCTTCTTGATAGTTCAGCTAACATTTCTGCAGAAAATTTTCAACAAAAACAAAATTAATATATTTGTAGAAAATTATATTTTTTTAAAATAATGATAAATTGGTACTAACCGTAACGAGAGCCAACTCCTTGACATCTTGCAGAGAATTCCAAAGTTTCTCTTACAGTCATTTCTCCAATATGTAAATCATGTTGGCTAATATAAGCTGCTGTTCTTTGTGGTACAAATTCATGTAGTTCATGTCCATTATATGACACTTTCCCAGTTACCTGATTTTTTCCAAGAAAAAAATTAGTTTTTTTCCTCGGGATATTAGCATTTTTAGTCCCTCAAATATCGATAAATAGTAGTTTTGGTTTCTCGCGATTTCTGGTTAAGAACATAGGTAAATCTTCACAAATTTAAGGGAGGGGGGATACTAGCATTTTTAGTCCCTCAAATATCAATAAATAGTAGTTTTGGTTCCTCGCTATTTCTGGTTAAAGAACAAATGATCTTTATTTATTTGATATATATGCAGTTTTGATCCTTCAAACGGTAAATCTTCAAAAATTTAATGATTTGTTATGGTCAATTTATCATGTTTACTCCATATTAGAGGGTGATATATTCTAAAACTCACATATTTCTTATATAAATGTACCAAAAACACATGTTTTAGTCATCTAAAGGTTAAATATACTTAACTAAATAGTACAAGGACCAAACTAGAATTAATCAACAACCGAGGACCAAAAATGCAATAATCACTTTTGGAAAAAAGAAAACACCACTCTTTTTAATCGAAACTCATATTAATCAGACCAGTAAATTTTGAATACTTTACGAAAAAAAATTATACCTTAAGAGAAGAATCAAGCTTTCCAGCCAAAGCTAACAACAAAGTTGTTTTCCCAGAACTTGGAGGTCCCAAAAGCAAAGTCATTCTGCAGGGTTTAATTATTCCGCTAATATCCTTAAGAATAGTGATTTGCCTCTTACTGCTTGGAAGAATATGCAGAGTATTCAACAATGTCTTCAAAACAAAAAAAAAATTAAAAAAAATTGTTAGATTCGATGATTTTTTTAGTTAAAAATTGTAATAGCGAATTATTAAAAATTTGAATATTTTTTTTAATACCTCAATAAAATTAGTCATGAAGTTGATAACTGTAGGTAATCCTCTGCTTCCCACATATGCATCTGCTTCAATATTCAAATTTTCATATCTTACTTCTATTGTTGGCAAATCAATCCCAACTCTGCAAATTTTCCAACAAAATAAGGATCAAAAACCAATTTTTAACCACTTATAATTAACAAGTATTGTAGCGGGATTGTTAGGATGTCTCTATTCTTAATCAGAAGTCTCGAGTTATAGCTCTCAATATGAAAAAATCCTAGTATGAAGACCTTCCCACCCATCTCACCACCAAGTGTTGTGGTAGGATTTGTTAGGATGTTTCTATTCTTTATCAGAAGTCTCGAATTATAACTCTGGATATCAAAAAATCATGAAGACCTTTCCACCCATCTTACCACAAGTGTTGTACTGGGATTGTGAGGATGTCTCAGCTCTAAATATTTTTAAAAATCCTAGTATGAAGACCTTTCCACCTATCTCAAGTGGGATTGAAAGATGTCCAGAGGTCTCGAATTCCAACTCTGAGTACGAAAAAATCCTAATATAAAGACCTTCCCATCTTATACTATGTGAATCCAAATAAGTTGGACTCACTATGAATAGTAGACAACATTTATGGAAACCATTAAAAAAACAAAATCTCACTTCCCACCCAACAACAACTACAACAACTGAAGTTCAGTGCAGTTCTACAAAGTGAGATTTGGAGAAAATAGTACACATATTTTATATCCAGGACTCAAACACGAGATTGATTCAAACAAAGATGAACATATACATACCTATCAATCCTGTTCTTGAGTTTCAACAAAAACTTTTCATTATCTTCATCAGCAACTCTAACAAGTCTTTCAAGTAAACTTTTTCTTTCTTGATAACCAATATCATTAATATCAATTTCAGCAGCAGCACCTTGTGAACCAAACAATAAACCTTTTCTTAATCTATCAAAAGTTGGTAATTTTTCAAGTGCTGCCCATTTTAATGCTTCTTCATCATCTTCATCTCTAGCTGATCTTGAAAATATTTCAACACCAGTATTTCTCCATATGGAATTACTATTTGCTCTTAAACTTACACTTCCTCTTCTACTTCCACTTATACTTCCTCTTAAACTACTCCCTCTCAAATTACCCAAATTTGCAGGCTCCATTTTTGAAACCCCCAAATTTTAAAAAAAAAAAACAATGTACACTGTTTTTTTTCACAAATTAAATAGGAAAAAACTTCAAATCATCACAAATTAGAAAATGGGGTTGTTAAAAAAAAAAAAATTAGGTTTTTTTTTTGGTATGAAAAATGGTGTGAAAATGAAGAAGAGTTGTTAAACTATTTAGAGAAGAGGGGATTTATATAGTTAGCTATTTCAGAAAAGGCGGCTCTAGAAATTTGATATATTCAAAAGACTACCAAAAGGAAATGGAAATTTGTGTTTTGAGTCCTTCAAAATTGAAAAGCTCTACTTTTGGTTCTTGTAATTTTTGATTAAGCATCTTTCGGGACAAAACAAACCTCTCTATTAGCCAGAATCGTGGTGAAGTGATATGTACTTGTTCATCCTTAACTAAAAGTTTCGAGGTTGAATTTTTCTGGATATCATGAAGTCGTCTTTATTAGGAAGCATTTTACGTCCTATGTGGAATTTTCAGTGTGAATTTGAATTTAATCGGATTCTAATATATTTTATTATTTCTGAATCCCACTTGTAGGATCGTATTGGGTATGTTATTGTTGTTTAATTTAAATATCAAATGTTCCTTGTATAAAAGAAAAAGGACCAAACATACATATTTTTGGCAATTCAAGATAAATATTTTTACTTAGATATTATGATGATCGATGTTAAAATTTATTAATAATCGAGAGACCTAAAGTGCAACCATCCTAAACATATGTATGTATAATATATATATTCATTGAACTTCAAGTACTTGTGGTTAAATAGTAATATCTTTAGGCACACATGTGGGAGAATAATGATATCAAATTTGGAAACCCCATATGTAACTTTCTATGAATCTTCATAAGAAAATACCACTTGCTTGCTTAGAAAAAGAAGTTGCCAAAAATAAAATAAAAGAAAAAAAGAAAAAAGAAAAGTAAAATAAGTGTGTAATATAAATAGAAAATGAAATATTTTGTATGGGGCATATAGGATCAATGCTGACCAAATGTATGGCCACAACTTCAAACCGTATAATACTACTAACCTAACTTTGTCTTTTGATAGCAGTCTGTTAAATTTATCAATAAATTTTATTCTAAAAAGTAATGCATATAGTAATTTATTTTAATTTTTTAAAATAAAAAATGTACGTATTTTAAATATCTATTGCATAGCTTAGTTAACCATAATAAACATGTCGAGTGTGTTCAATACGTACACAGAAAGAATTAATTTAAATATTTGTATATAATCTAGATAATATGATATAAGGTGATGAGGAGGTGGGGATGGGAGTTACGTGATTTGGGGTGAAGATGAAGTGTGTTGGAGGGTAGGAAGATCACAATCAATGTGAAATGTCACTTGTCGAACTTGTTTTCTCTACTTCCACTAAAAAAAACATTTTCATCATTAAGAAACTTGTTTTCAAAACTTTTGACCAACTACACATGAAAAAATCGAAAGTCATCACACTTATCGTCTCCTTTGTTTTAAGAGCAACATCAATTGAAACAAGTCTGGATTTTTATGACTTATTGAGGATACGTAATGCAAGTTATTAAAGTAAATGACACATTTTATGTAACTAATTTATTTACGTAACAAGCACTTGAGGACACGCGCAAAAAAATAAGGAGGAAATATATAATAAAAATATTTTATTATGTATTCACATGTTTAATTAAAATAACTTCAATATTTAAATAAAATTTATTGAGAAGTTCATATACTATCCACATATAAGTCCTACATTTATTAATGTGACTTTTATTTTTATGTTCTTCTATTTTGAAATGCCTTTTGTTGATTGAGTTTGCCTATCATTCTAGAAGTATCTTGACTGACTTATTTCCATATATATATATGTGTGTGTGAAATGCATTAAAAGTTTTGCTAAAAGAAATGTTTATTAAAATTCTTTTTATATCACCTCAATTATTATTTTTTTATTTTTCACTCGATGTCATATTTATTATACCTCTCATCTTGAATATTTTCCATTTGGCTAACTCATTTTTCTAAAATAATATTGACTTTTTCTAAAAATAAAAGAAAGAAATTATTTTCCTACTTGTATGAATGGAAAAGTAAGGAGAGATAATGGATAAAAATTAAATAAATATTTTTCATAATTTACGCTATTAAATAAATACATTATATTGTGTGCGGCTGCGGCTCTTTCATTTTTTTACCAGACTTCAAGAATATAAATTAATCATATTGTATAAAATAGTTTATTAATTTTTGACATATAATATACGATAGACACATATTTCAATGCAGTAGTGGAATCAAAAGTTAAATAAGTAAATATCATAAATAACAAATTCTAATCAACTTAGGATTCTTATTCCAATTACTTTGAATTATTATTTCCAATATACCATAATATATAATGATAATGATAATACTAATGATACGGATTATAAGATTTAGTCAATAATTCTAACTAAACTTTCCCAACTTTTTATGCAAAATCAAAAAAAAAAAATCCTTTTAAAAAAAAAATTAAAATAAAGGACTGATCCTGTGTCAAATGCTGAATTAACTAAAGTTACTTACTATTTACGTTAGTTGTGAATTGTAATACAGTGATAGAATTGTTCATTCTTAATCAGAAATTTCAAATTTGAGCTCGGAGATGGAGAAAATCTTGTTGAAAATGCTACTTTGAATGGGCTCTGCAATATGCAATATGTATTTAGTCAGAGCTCTAATGTGACTCCAAACACCGAATAGAAAACTAAAAAAACTAAAGTTACTTAATAGGGGTATTTTAATACTATTTTCTTCTTCTTCTTTTTCAACCTAGAGGTGGCATTCAATAAGAGAAAGTTCATTTTACAATTACTTGATAAAGAAAATAAAATTGAAGTTAGGCAACCAAGATTTTTAGCTGTATAAACAAATACTGATGATGCAGATGGTTTCAAATTTAATTATGAATATCGTCATAATTTAACCAAAAAAACTAACTAATGTCTGCATCATGATTTATTATCGCAAATAAATTAAGGCATACAATAACAACAATTATGTTTTAATCTCAAATAAAATGAAATCGATTATTCATCTCATTATTAATACTCGTATCATCTTATTATCATAATAAATAAAATAAATATGGAAAATATACATAAATAATCTTGGTAATAATAAAATTCATATATGTCTGAAACCCATCTCCAACTGGATCTATGTCCCTTGTCTATGTATGACTAAACTCTTAATTTTAATTAAATTTATTCGACGTGAATTTAGATTATTTTTTTCCATGTCCTCATTGTAACACCTTACTTTTAGGGATATTTTTACTGCTTTCTAATTGGTGTCACCTTTTTCTTAATTCACATAAAGATCTAATCATCGAATAAAGCAACAATAAAAATAAATCTCATTGTAGTTTTTAAGTCAATTATTTTCGGTTTCAAAAAACCTGTTAGATTTTTTAAAAAAAAGTTAAATTAAATAAATTTTAATCAATATTTTAAGACTTTTATTAGTATATTTTGATATATGAAAAGGATTATAACTTATAATATTTTTGTATAACTTCAAAAATTTTAAATCATAATTTTAAGACACTGATCGAATCTAATTCAATATAATATTATATTTTTTTTGTCAGTTAAATTGACTTTCGAGTAACGAAACTTTTAACGGTACAAAGTGAGTGATTGTCACGGGAATGAATAGGTTCAGACTTGAGAAATAAGACTTTGAAATTTCAACTAATAGTGTTGAAATCTTGATTGCTATGTTTCAACTTTCAACAACAAACGCCTTAAATAAATTTGTTAATTAATTACTCCAACAGTTCTCTTTTACTATCTTTATAAATTTTCATCTTTTTTAAGAAATAATAATTTCGTCATAGAAAAATCATTTTGGTTGGAAAATTCTAGTCATAATTTAGTCAGAATGGTAAAAAGACTTATTCACACTATAAACTAATTTCTTTTTGGACCGAGGGAGTAATATTTGCTCTAGAATCTTTTTTGCCTTCAATTAAAAACTTTTAATCATACGAAAATTTAAAACAGTATAAGTAGTAAAAAAAATTGAAATAAAACGTACGGAATTTTCATAAAAACATGCTTCTATATTCAAATTGTAATGGATCATCTAAAAATGAATTCTTCTATAGTATTTCATTCCCCCTCCCTCTTGTTCTTGCTTCTTCTTTATTTAAAGAAAAAAAAATCGTATTCAATGTTTGACACCTGTATTAAAGCCCAACTAATCTAAATTCACGTAGGATAGAGTCTCATTTAGAAGGTAATTACACTTTCCTTCAATCTTGCTTTTATTTATGTCTTATTCAAAATAGCTTCTAATTAAGTTAATTGGAAATTGAAAATAGGAAAATAAGTTTGGACATCGAACAATTATTTTTGCTACTTTCGGCTCTACTAACAGAATTCTAAATTCCTAACTCTTAGTCATCGCTCTAAGTTTTAATTATTGTGAAATTCATCATCAAAATGTATTATTATTATTATTATTATTATTATTATTATTATTATTATTATTATTATTATTATTATTATTATTATTATTATTATTATTATTATTATGCGGTCAACCAACTCATACTTTACCTTCACAACTAAATGTTGAACATTCATAAGAAAAAAAGACAATGCCTTTCATAGACTTCTAAAGACTTGACCTTTAGGGGTCGTTTGGTAGAGTGTATTAGGAAAAATAACGCATGCATTAGCATTGTGTATTACTAATACCTTGTTTGGTACTCTTTTCCAACCTATGTATAACTAATGATTGCATTAGTTATACACTCTATTGTGTATTAAGGTGT
>JAJOOO010021998.1:0-33725 GCA_029582685.1 Solanum piurae
TAACAAATAATAAACTACAAAATGAATTAAATTTGCGTTAAAAGTGTATTACATAATATTAAAGTTGAATTAGAAAAGAAAATTAGCAATGCAAAATGTAACTAACGAAAGACAAGACAATAATCTATAGACTGAATTAAACTTGTATTATTCATGAATAAAATATGTATTATATGTGTCTTATAAATTATTTTGGTTTGTATCTCGAACATGAGTGATGTTTGCAATATGTATTGTGCCTATGTTATAAATGTATAACAAATTTGTTACTTAAATTATTTTGGTTGATATCACTAAAAAAGGAGTGAAGTTTGTACTATGTATTATAAATGTATTGTTCATGATTTTAATACAATTTTAATACAATTATGAAACATATCTAATACAATCGCGATACAGTTCCATAAACTTCACCTTTTTCGAGTTTCAATCTAATATTTCTCCTAAAATCAATTATAAACTAAACCAAACGCTATTAAAATTGAGATATAAAACTCCAAACGACATTTTCAATTATTTGTACGAACTACCTATCCAAACTAATCACAAATTCGTAAAATTCAAATAATGAATTCAAAATTTGAAAGCTTTATAATGACCATCAATGGTGAACTCTTGCTTCTGTAATTTTAGAGATTTAAATTTCTGCTTAAAAACATGATTTTGTACAATTTTTCGGTCTTTGTATTTCTCTTTTTAGCTTGTTTTTGGATAAAAATAGTGAAATATGGGCAAAAACTGATTTGAGGATAGTTATTTAAATGAAAATTTCAAAGAAGAAGAAGAAAAAAAAAAAGAGGAGGAAGAAAAATAGTGTCAGAGAAAGAGACGAAGAAGCAGAAGAGTAAAAAGAAGAAGAGGAAAAAAGGCTGAGAAAGAGGCGAAGACTACAATTTTCTTAATTCCAATTTTTTTTATATTTAGTTAGAAAAACTATGTTGCCATAGATGGTAAATATTTTTATAATATAGCATATTTATGTTATTTACCCTATTTAATATTTGTTCTCGTTTTTACATATCTTTAAAAAATAGGCATGTTTTGTAATTTTGTATTTTTTTTTTGGAAAACTACACAATTTGGACTCATTAGACAAAGTATTTGCCCAAAGTGGACTCAAACCAATATATGTTTATCCTGATTGGACCCACGACCCAAACTATTTACCCGACTGCCCCTTTGTTCTATTTACTGAACCATTGCTTCTTCATCCTTAATATCATTAGAGTATATATACTCTAATGGTATCAATATATACTTTGATGATATTAAATAGTAATTGAACAGTTTTTTTACTGAAACACTGCATGTTCCTCTTTGATGCTATCAGAGTGTGTGTATATATATATATATATATATACTATCTTAAAAGCATGAACTCCTAAACTGAATGTTAAATTACTATAATACCCCCAATTAAAAATACTCAATTTATTTTATTTATTAATTTAATTATCTGAATTATATTAAAAGTAGATACCCTTTCATATTAAAGAGTTATGATTTTTTCAAAGAGTTGTGTCTTTTCCAAAGGGTTGTGACTTTATTGACGGGTTTTGACATTTTCGATGAGTTGTGACTTTTCTGAAGGGTTGTGATTTTTTCAAAGGGTTGTGACTTTTCCAATGGGTTGTGCCTTTTTCGATGAGTCGTGACTTTTGCAAAAGGTTTTGACTTTTCCGATGAGCAGTGACTTTTTCGAAAGGTTGTAACTTTTCTGATAAGGCACAATTAGCACCTATTCATACTACTATTTGTTAGCTATAAATAGAAGGGTTTCCTCTCACTTTTAAACTACGATTTTTTTAAAGTTTTATACTCTTCTTCTTCTTCTTAAAAAATCTCAGGGTTATTTGCAACAGTTGATTAAGTTTAAAGTTCAATGAAATTCGAGGTACCACATAAGAAAAAAGTTGGTGAATAAATTGTAGCAAATCATTTATAAA
The DNA here is from genome assembly GCA_029582685.1 of Solanum piurae. Taxonomy (NCBI): domain Eukaryota; kingdom Viridiplantae; phylum Streptophyta; class Magnoliopsida; order Solanales; family Solanaceae; genus Solanum; species Solanum piurae. Next base: position 1,947 of record JAJOOO010021998.1, read on the forward strand.
TTCACACTCATATTTTTTCTTACGATTTCCATGAGTTAACAGTGACAAAAAGTTGTGGGAAAGACAATAGTAATAAACAAATATGAAAAAAGTCACATGATTTGGTAAGATATTTCTTCTTTGTTTTTTTATTTTTTTTACCCTCAAATGAAGGAGTTTCTTTCTAATTTTGCTAAAACAACGGGCGTCAATGTAGTCTATTGAATCATTAGTTTTGATGTTAAGTCCACTATTTCAAAAATAGATTTTCACTTTACTTATAATATGATAATATAGTCATGATAATAATTATTTTTTAATAGATATGTAAGTAAAAATGAACGGAGAAAATAAAGTGTTGGTGGCAAAAGATTTTAATCAAATGGAACACTATAGTGAATATAGCATGAACGTATATTTTCGTCTCCCTTCTTTATTGGCTATGTATCATTCCATATATTTTTTCTTTTTAATATTTATATTGAGTATGGAATTTTGTATGTATGAATTTCCGATTATTTTATGTTCATTTTAATTTTACAAAATGTTATGTCACAAGATGCATTCCTTGCTAGCTATATAAAAATAGATAAGAAAATAGTGATTGATCATAAAATAATCTTAAATCAAAATAAAGATTGTATAAAAAATACTTTAAATTTTATTCATCTATTAATTTTTATTATTTAAAAAGTTTAATATTTTATATCACGATACAACTTCTATAAGATACTAGATACTTTCATTAGACAACAACTATATGATATGTATGCGGCCGAAAAAAGGAGAATACTACAATTCTACAAAGATAAGGTATAAGCTTAAAGAAATGAAATATTTTTCACCAAAGGTGATGTTGTTCATATATTAAAATTAAATTATGCTACTGAAATATATATGTATATCTAAAACAAAGAATTGGTCAAGCTAAATATTTGACATACACTCAAACCTCAATTTAACCATCATTCGTTATAACAATAAAATATCTTTTTTGTAGAATTACATCTCTATGATAGTCTTACTCAAATATTAATTGGTAAATATAGATTGTGTATAAAGATAAAATATTGAAATATTTATGGTAATTCTTATTAGTGTCATGCACATACTAAATTTCGAGTATGAATATTTAAGAGAAAAATTATACTTAAATAGTGTCCATCATTTATGTTCATAACCTCAAGAGGAAAGACTATTGGCGATATTTTTTGTATTGATATTTTTTTAAAATTTTATTAGTTAGATTTGTTTATAAAATTGAGTGAAGTAAAAAATAATACAGCAGGTGTCCTCCAGTACTACGAGGTAAGAGATTTTGAATTTTTTAAAAATTTCCAAGGCTGAGACAGAAGTCAGGAGACTGTGTTTGAAATTGATACTGACCAAAACCTCAGATTGACCATGCTGATCTCCTCACCAGCATGAATAAACAGATAACACAAGTGTTTCATAGTTACTTCATCTTAAACATCCATATTTTCAGGACCACAACCGGTATTCTGTAAGCATAGGTGCTCACAACAATTTGATGGGCCAGAGTCATGGTTAACAAAATATTCCTGTCTCACTATAACACTGTTTCTTCCTCTTTGATACCATCAGAGTAAATGTATATTTTGATGCGCATTAGCAGTTAGAAATAGAGGGTATGAAAGTAAGGTGATACATGCTTGTAAATAGTTTACTTTTTGGGGTACAAGTGTTTTATTCCTTTTTTTTTTTATGTTCGGTAACCACTTTGGAGTTCGACTAAATTCGAATTCGCATCGAAAAGTCCGGTAAAACGCTTCCTAACAAAAGCGACTTTGTGCCAGGGGGACTCGAACCTGAAACCTCTAGTTATATCAAGGTATATAGTAACACATTTTTGTCTTGTAATATAAGCCAATCCATTTCATGACTATGCATATCCATACGAAGTATCCCTAATTAATTATTTTGGTGGAATTTGATGATTTTAATTCACCATATCTAAAATTAGAAATATTGTTTGATGAGTATGATTAACTTATTATATTATATATATAATGAATAAATGAGATTAAATATACAAAAGAAATTCAATTGAAAATATTTAATTAAAAAACACGTTTAATACTAATCTATTTAATTTTTAAATAGGAGCTGTAACAAATTTAAAAAGTAGCACAAAACCCACGCAACGCGGTTCAAATCAAGAAACAAGAATGCCGCGCGGCTTTCACCTTCCTTTATAAAACCCCATAATCTCCACCAGTTCCTCTCACCCATTGAAGAAAATGGACAACGGAGAAGAAGAAGAAATCACTGAAGAGCAAAGAAATCGGGCCGAAACCAATCGTCTTGCTGCTTTGGCCAAGCGCAAAGACCGAATTTCTGAACCCAATAACAATTCTTGGAAGCTTTTCAAATGCAGAAAGCTCTCCGGTAATGTTGACTTCCATAAGCTTCAAACACCCGCTCCCGTTAATCCACCACCCAAGCCCTGCACCCCTAGTCCCCCACCCCAAAGATTTAGGGCCAGGCTTGAAATCTGCTCGCCGGACTCGTTCTGTGTCACTCCCGTGCCCCTGCAAGGGTTTACTTATCCGGATGAAAAGAATTGTTTGGAGAAACTCAGAGATTGCCTCTCATGTGTAAGAATTTTTTATCAAGATAGTATGTTAATAGTTTTAGTAGTGTGAAATCATAGGTTGGTTGCAAGAATTTCAACTGATAGACGCAAGAATTTCAAGAACTTGTATGTTGGGTTGCAAGAATCTCATGTGTAAGAACTTTTATCAAGATAGTATGTTAGTTTTAGTCTATACAAATATGTCTTCACTGGGGTTTCTCAAGATAGTATCTTAGTTTAGTCTATACATGTATGTCTTCATTGGGGATTATAGTAGTGTGATATCATATGTTGCGTTGCAAGAATTTCAACGGATAGAATGGGTCTGGGTTAGTTTTTATGTACTCAAGAATTTCACTAACTTGTATACATAAGTTGATTTTTTTTCTTCTTCTGTTCATTTGACATCTAATGTATGTCAACATTTAATATTTTGCGGGCTTAAATATATATTTACTCCTAAGTTAATGGATAAGAGGATGAGATTTTTGGCAATTGAAAGCATTGGCAAATTTCAGTAGGAGGGAGTTGGCCTGTCGTTAAACCTCTGCGTACCTCTCTCTTTCTTTCTTTAAAGGCACATTCTCTCTAACTCTAAATTTAATACAATGCTTCTTTGTCGTAGATCAAGTAAATGATGGATTAAGTAATTTTACGGGTAACTGTACCTTTTATCTTTTGGCAGTCATTGTTTTAGTTACTTGGTTGCCAAGACATTAATCCAAGAACTCAACCATGTTAGTTTTTCTGATCAGGTGTCGGTGTTGCATTGCACTCAAACAACTTGTGGGGGAAAGGCTTGTGTCTATCATCTTAGAGACTATGAAGCAGTTCTGAGGTCTCTAAAGAGCTCTAAAAGCATTGAATGTGAAGAGATCCCTTGGGGAACATTCAATGTAGTTGAGAGACTTTCTAATTCCATAGCCGCAGGTCGATGGATACCTTGTAGGCCGGAGCATCTTCCCGATGAGAAGGTTGATGAGTTGATCAGTAAACTTCCTAAAAGATTGTTGGATACACTTCATCCTTTCCAGCTCGAGGGTGTTCGATTCGGATTGAGAAGGGGTGGTCGATGTCTCATTGCAGATGAGATGGGACTAGGGAAAACTCTCCAGGTAATGTTGCTGGAATAGATAGCTGAATATTTTAGTAGTAGCAGATTGAGAATCCTGCTATTTCAGCTTGGCTTCACCCTTCATCTTGCGCCCATGTAGTCTATCATGCTCTTGTTTAGAACACTGCGAGTAGTTTATATGGATCTTCTTCCTGTTGATGTATGTTTGAGGTAAATAGCTGTTTAGAAAGATGGCCAATCTTTGTCGATAAGTGGACTTCTTAATGTATTTAACTCATTGTAGGCTAGATTTTTCTCCATTCAAGTACTTGATGAGAAACTACATTGTTAAGATAATTTGTTCAAGTTTTGATACTTGATTTGGCTTGATTTGACTGGAATAAATTTGGTAGAAGTTACGCTAAACTGAATATCGCAAAGATTAAGGAAAAAAGTTTAATGCTCTTAAATTGGAAATTTATAGGAACGCTTAAGCATGGCTTTAGGCTGATACTAAAGACGAAGACTTCTGGTATGCGGTAAATTCTTCTTTGGAGCTTTTGGCACCATAGACTGGGGTTGGGGTGCAACAGTAGTCTGGTGTTTTGTGGATGTCAATGAATTCAGTTGTCTATATTGGTGTTAATTCTACAATTCTTTTTCTTTTTTTATTTGTGTCTTAATGTGTGTGCGTCTCCCTGCGAGTTTTTGCCTCAAAACTGTTTTTTTCTGAAAATCTAATATTATTCGAAATTCTATACCTTCTTTCAGAGCTTACATTTTATGCAAATAAATTTTCCTCTAATATTAACTCAAATTTTGTATTCAGGCCATCACCATTGCAAGTTCTTTCATGGATGAAGGTCCTATGCTCATTGTTTGCCCAGCTATTTTGAGATATCCATGGGCTGAAGAACTGGAGCGCTGGCTTCCTTGTTTACCTTCTGATATTCATCTGGGTACTGTTTTCAAGCTTGTCCACCGCCAATAACCATTGCTTTTCCTTTATCTCCCTCTTTTTCTTTCTGAATAGTGATGCCTAGAGATGATGCATGAAGTCATAGTCAGATGGTCTTTTTATTATAAAAGCTGTTGTCATGTAGTTGACTTCTCTTGTTTTTTTTATCACTTCTCGTCTCCTTAAGAATATTTAGAGTGGAGCTTTCATGTTCTTGTATTTCCCCCCCCTTGTTTTCTTCCTTCTATTTTCATTTATTTCTCATTTATCTTGTATTTTTCCTTCTAAGTCAAGTTTAGTTAGGCAAAAATTAAACTGATTGTGTTATCCAATTAGTTTTTACCTACTTTTTACTTTCATGAGGAGAATATGAGTTCTGATCTCATTCTTCTTTGGAAAACTTTTCTCTTTGAATGGTTTTAATGAAGGGTAAACTTCTTGGGACTATAACTGAAACACTGAACCCTTGATCAGACTCTGTATTGTGCATGAACAACTAATTATGGCAAAATTCACTGCAAGGTATGAAGTGACAGACCTCTTCTTGTGTAAAACAAATAATCACTTGTTGATCTCAACCTAAAGAAATCATAGAAGATGATTCTTTTATCATTAGTATAATTGCAATTAAAAGACTGTTTCTTTGTTATCCTTGTATAATCCATTTCTCACCCTTGTTTCTATGGGATCCTTTATATCAAGTTCTGATAGAAAACAGCTGCGTGCTATTAACTATATTTGAGTTCGATATAAACAAAACAACAAATATACTGCTGGTTTCCTTGGTTTAGAATTTATCGAAATGTATGAATTTCATTCATCTAGAGCTAGCATGACTAACTTGGCTGTCCTTATAGAATTTTTTTCGTTTTCTGCTTTAGGTCTGTCATTCACATTTATGTTTTCATTTTTTCATCTAGTTTTTGGTCACCAAGATAATCCTGCACGTTTACCTAAATGTCCAAGAGTAGTGGTGACATCATTTACGATGCTTCGTCGTTTGAGGAAGAGCATGCTGGAACAAGAATGGGCCACCTTGGTTGTGGATGAATCACATAATTTGCGTTGCACAAAGAAAGCAAGTGAAAATGAAGAGGTACACAGTTCTTTCTGAGAAAAAAATTAGAGAATCTTTAGATGACTAAGGTCAAGTTATTTTCTAAGTAACTAGTCAAAGCAGTGTTTACTTCAATATTAATTTTTAACTTTTGTTCAACTATTTACTGATTGGGATAATACCAAGTGATGGTTGAGGTGAAAAATGTTGGGTTATTGATCCCTAAACATTTGATTAGTGGCATTAGGAACCTTCCGACTAAATACTAAGTAGATAGAGTGTCCATGTCAAGTATAGGTGGAAGTCTCTGACTTGGTTCTCTGTCAGATAATACATTTGCCAAGAAATAATAGTTCATGGAGGTTAGAGAAGAACATAGGTAGAGCGAACTTTTGAGAGACAGGAAAATCTTGATTAAAGAAGGCGTGTGCTTCTCTTCAATAACTGTTCCTCGAGTTTATGAGGTATGATGCATGACATTGAAACTTCGGATTGAAATTGAAAAAAGTGTTCCTCTCAATAGTGCTTGAACATGAATTTCACTAGGAAAAATAGTTCAAGTTTAGTGAGTGAAAACTGTTATTTCACCTGAAATACTCCTCAAACTGGTTCCTCAAACTTCAAAATCTCCATTTAAAGTTGAAAGTGAAATAATGGACCAAACTGAGAAGCAAACATTAATTCAAATCTTTGAAATACAGTGCATGTCCAAAGGGGAGCCTCATTTTTCATTATTAGTTACTTTACATATGCAATAGCCTCCAGGACTTTGGTCTAGTGGTGAGACCGCACCACGTGATGTGTGGGTAAGGTGGACGCCTTGGTTCGAAACTCACAGTCAAAGCTAGGTATTTAAGTAGAGAAGGGTAGAGGGGCAGACCATTATCCACTGAGTCTCGAACCATGTTCCACTAGTTCTCGTGATTTCTGTCATATAAAATACCTATTATTATTTTACTGCACAAGCATAAGCTCTCTTTTGTTGTTTGACAGATAACAACTGTTCTTGATGTTGCGGCAAAGGCCAAGCATTTAATTCTATTATCCGGGACTCCATCTTTGTCAAGGTTGTAGCATGTATTGACACTTCTTCTGATGCATGGTTTTTGAAGTTCAGTTATCCTTTAAAGGCAGTCTCAACTTGCTAGTGTACATTTAGTTTTTCTGTTATGTCAATTTTCTGCATGTATCAATTGCATTCTGATGCTTGTTTCTTGTTTTCCTAAATGCTCGCAGACCTTATGACATCTTTCATCAGATAAACATCGTATGGTGAGTTCCTTATTTCTCCATTTTCTCGGAGTACCTTTTACTCTGCTGATCTTAAATGGTCATTATTTTTTTATTTTTCAATGGTCATTAATTCTCTTCTCATACTTCTTTTATCTAGGCCCGGTTTACTTGGAAAGACTAAATATGACTTTGCAAAGACTTACTGCAACGTTAGACTTGTTCATGGCTGCCAAGGGAAGGTTTTCCAGGTGATTCTTGTTCCTTCACATATTGAATGAGAGGCCATCCTGCTGGAAAATGTTCATGGTTTGGTTCTCGCAGGATTTCTCAAAGGGGGCTCGCTTGGAAGAGTTAAATGTGTTACTGAAGCAAACTGTTATGGTATGACCTTGTAGCTCCTTTGTGGCTTCAATTCATAGTATATTTCATGATGTACTTTTTTTGTCCTCATTATCCAACTCTCAGCTACTTGAGTAAGTACCATGGTGTCAAACAACTGATGTCATGTTGCTGTTGGTTGGTTTACCATCCACTATTTCATTTCGACAGACAGAAGATTGCTGTACAGTAGAGTTCGATATTTAATGATGTGCCAGATAAGCTTATATATCTTTATTTTGAAACCAAACTCGCTCAATTGCACTTTTAATTGGTAAAGCCCATATTTTGTGATTACATTTTCCAATATATCAGGATCAGCTTTTGCTAATGACAACCAATGACAATTACCAAATTTAATTGTACCTTAAAATTCTCATAATTCCCATATCTGTATCCCCTTTTTAAAACTGTTTGGAAGGCTTTATTTAAGCTGAGGGTCTATTGTATATAGCCTTTCTCTATCTCTACGAGGTAGGGGACTAGGGGTTAGGTCTACATAAACTATACCCTACTTAGATCCCACTTTTGGGATTACACTGGGCATGTTGTTGTTGTTAAAATTCTCAATATATGTCCCCTCCCTCCAACAAGTAATTGATTAATTTTTTGTCTCAACTTACACAGATACATTTATTTTCCGTAACATACTATACATGATGTACTTTCTGACATATACGTTAGACCTTAAAAAAGTAGTAATTGAGAAGGTTGCAGTTGAAGAATTGCATTTTGACTCTCGAGATAGTGAGCCAGGTCGTCATTTTTTCATGGAGTGGAGTAGCATGGATTCATGTACACAAGCTCTTGCTATCTTATTACAGAGTGTTTTCCACTGAGATAATGAGCATCTAGTTAGATAAGCTGCATTATTAGAATTAGAAATGCTGCACTGTTATTTCTTTTGTATCCTGCTACTTTTTTTCCCTCCAGATGTTGAAGATTTAGCTCTTATTTTTTCTTTTGTTATATAATCCAGATACGCCGTTTGAAGGAGCATGTGCTGTTGCAGTTACCCCCCTTGCGACGCCAAATTATTAGTTTGACTTTAAAGAAATCAGATATTTCTCAGGCGGTGGCTACCATTGACTTGTTGAAAGGCAGAACATCTGGGAACAGTGGTGCTAAAGAGGCTGAAGGTGTAACCAGTGATGAGTCATCTGCTAAAGATGTAGAGAAAGCTTTTGAAAATTTGAAGTTTGTTGCTGAAGATGTGCAAGTGGAAAGTCCTGAAAGAGTTGATGGTATGTTTTAAAATGTCCCTAGATTTTTCGGACTAGATTCTGTTGTTTGGTGCTATTCCTTGTTTGCTTTCATCCATTTTCCCAGTTGTTATATTTTGTATGAAAAGCAAATAGCAATAGTCAATATTACTTTTTAAAGATAATAATATTTTTGGTCCCTCAATTACTGGTAAATTCTGATTTTGGTGGTCCTTGTGATATTAGGAATTATATTGTAGTTGGACTGTCATGACACGTGGGTAATCAAATAGTTGGATGGTTAGTAATTCTAGAAATTTGTGGATATTCACAACTCACAAGCAAATGGATCGAAAATGCACATTTCAAGTAATTGAAGGTTTAATGTGTTAAGTCAAATATCACAAGGAATAAAATTAGAATTTTACCAATAATTCAGGGACTAAAACTGCTGGTAGCTCTACTTTTCATCTAGCTAATTGTGACCTAATACATGGATCTGTTTGTTTCTTTAAAATGGGGAAGACTAAAGAGTGAAAACACAATTTGTCACCAAAGCTAAAATATGGATACATAGGCCACTTTTCCGATAAGGTCAAGTTTTATTAGTAAAGCACCAATGGTACAAGAATCACATACATAGGTCACTTTTGAATCATATCCAAAAAGAACAATAAACAAATAAGAAAATGAAAAGTAACATAATTAGGTTCTTTGGTGAATTTAAGGGAAAATTATGGTAGTGCTAAACTAATTGAAACTGATGTGGATTTTCATAGTGGAGGAAATACACCTGGAAGAATGTGAAGATGAGACATCACACTCTGTACTATATGGACCTTTTGACCATAAAGTAACTATCAAGACCTTAATTTCTCAAGGAATTGCAGCACTATTTGCAATACAGGCAAAGGAATGAAAAGGCCAGGCTATATTTTGACAAGCTTTTGAGTGTGATTCATGGATTAGTGCTACATGGTTAAAGGACCCTTCAGCATGTGATGTTTTACCCCTAGCTCTTTATGTAGGTAGTCTGAAGAAGAATAATATTTGCATCTGAGGAATAGCCTCTTGTTTCGGATTTGCTATTGATGCACCTTTGAGTTCCTGGTTCGTATAGATGATTGCATGACTTTTGCAATGAACCATGTTTAATGTAGGCTTTCTACTTTTTATTATATTGCTTATATACGGTGATTTCCCCAATATCAATAAAATTATTTACCTTACAGAGGAATTACCTGTGAGGTTTGTATTTGTTGAAAGGTTTTTAACATACTTGCACTCTTTTTGTCTTCTTATCAGATGATACTGGCTGTTCTATATCTTTAAGAGAGCTCTATGACGAAGCGCTTGGCATTGCAAAGTTGCCAGGATTCTATGAGTGGCTCTCTATACATCCAATCATTACTGAATTGGGTGGTGAAGAAATGATGGAAGCAAGCCGCAGTTGTCATAAAATGATAATATTTGCTCATCACCATATAGTTCTTGATGGTGTACAGGTGGAATCCCTTGTAATACATGTTAAAATAGACACCACATGTCTATGTACATGGAAAAATTGCACACTTCTTTTTGCTGTATTAACAAAGTCATTAAATTTCTCTTGGTTTGACTCGTTCCCATCATTGTCGTCTCTTGTGTAGGAGTTTCTTTGTCAGAAAGCTATTGATTATATTCGCATTGATGCAAATGCATTGCCTGGTGATAGACAGTTAGCTATTCAATCATTCCAATCAGCAAATGAGGTTCATAAATCCTTCTCCAGATAATTTGGCATACATCATTACCTTTTATGAGGCAGTCCAAACAAATTCCTTTGCCTGCACATGTGACACTAATTGAAGGCTTAAGCAGCATTTACAATTTCATGAATGAAATAGATTTCATTGGATATAGATCGATTTCTTCCTTTTGTATTTTGGTGTTGATGGTTCTCTGTTTCTGCCATTAATTTGGATGTCGTTATGCAGTTGAAAGGAAGACAATTTTGCTGACTTGTTTTGATTTTGATAACCAGGTTAAGATTGCGCTTGTTGGAATACTCTCAGGGGGCTCTGGACTTAACTTAACATCAGCACAACATGTCGTGTTCTTGGAGTTGCCAACGAAACCAGCTCACATGCAACAGGTGAATCCGTTAAACCCTGATCAACATGTTGTATCAGTGAAGAAAATGATTTACTTAGACGTCTAATCTACTTCTTACTCTTGTTTTGTTTGCTCTCGCTCTATTCAATGGTGGCACTATGAATGAACTGATCTATGATTTATAACATCCATTGAATCTCTTACTTCACTTTGTGCTGCACACTTGTCTAACTGGGAGGTGATTTTTAATATAATTGTACAAATATGTGTGAGGCGCCAGCACCAATAGAATACTACAGATATAACTTGAATTTCACTAAGCGGTTCTGACTAACATAGGCTGTTCTCAAGCATGAATACACAGTGCTCCTGCACATTAATGAAGCCAGATCATAAGCTTTTATATCACCGAGGTTAACGTGGTAATCCTAGGAAAGGTAGCCCTTAAAATTTTCAGCGTAGATTGGAAGCTGAAGTGTACTAATATTAGACACTTTTGTCAATAGTGAGTGTTCCTAACATAGACTTCTTGCTTGATTTCAATTTTCCTTGCTGGTGGTTATATGCTATGGGTGCCAATTATTCTCCATTATCAATGTCAACATTCAGTGTCCCATTCACTGGCCTGTCCATTTTTCTGCAACATCTTCTAAATGTTAAAGTAATTAGTTCTTGTCTGATTGTTTGATGCTTATATGCAGTCTAAACATTTGTAGGCCGAATGTAGAGCTCATAGACAAGGGCAAACCAAGGGAGTAAATGTATATATTTTCATTGCAAAGGTGACTTTATATTTAATATATATTACGCATTAATGTTAGGTTCACTTGGGAAATTATTTTTTGCTAATTTTACTTAATACCTTCTTTCCAGGATACTTCAGATGAGCTTCGATGGCAAAAACTTAATACAAGTTTGCGTCAAGTTTCATCTACAATGGATGGGAAGTATGATGCTTTACAGGCAATAGAGGTATTATTGGAGTACTCATTCATTTTTGCACATTGCATGGTTCTTTGCAATTATAAATTTTTCTATTTAACTTGAGCCTTGCGAATGCTAAAATCCATGCGTTTTCTTTGCTTCAATTAAAAGGCCTACAATTTTAGTAGAAGATAATATTGAATCTACTCATTTTGAATATGACATAAGTCAACTAATGTTTTTGCTGTATATTACATTAGAAGTCTGAAGATGAGACTTTACTTTGATATAACATCTCACTAAAGAAAAACTACCATGACGACTCAGGTCTCCTTAAGAATATCATATGAATTTTCTATGGTTTGTGCTTCTTTAAATAGATTAAAGATCAAATCACATTATGGTAAACTAGGTAATTTGGGATTGAAAGTTAAAGTTGTAGTGGAACAATTATACAAACTTTGATCAAACTATAAATTAAAATGCTTTGAAAAATAGAAGCTAATCAAATCTTCCAATTTTGGTAGTGAGTGGTGAATTTCTGAATCTATTGTGCATGTGCTCTCCATTGGGTTGTGCAGTTAGGCTGTCTAGACAGACTTTTATAAACCAATTAAATTAAAATGTCATCCGATTCCTGAATGTTAGCGTGGTGGTTCTTCTTTACTGTTTATCTGGTTCCTGAGTAAGGTTTATGTTGATAATCATCCGTTTCGGGTTTAACTTGCATCGTATATTTATTGATCCGTGGAGATTATTTATCCTCTATAGGTATTTGTTCATAGTCTAGTCCCCTTTAAGGTTGCCCTTAATGATGTGTTCTTTGGTACCCTTATTTTAGCCTTAAAAGGTATATGCAACTGACACCTATCTTGTGTTACTCTTGACATTATTGTTTGCTGTATTTCTCTTAAAAACTGACTGTAAGGTCTGTTACCTCCTGTTTGGCTTTATTAGCATAACTTTGTCCTTGACTTTTGTCCTTTGGTATGAATGATGTGATTTTCTATTGACGGTAAGCTTGGTCTGGCAAATAGGTTAATGATATTTCTTACCTTGAGGAATTGGATGTCAGAGAAAAGAAGAGTGAGCATTTAATAACTGAGAATGCTGGAAATGGTGAAGTTGCAGGAGAAAAAACAACTGTAACTGAAGTCCAAGGCGCTCATCTAGATTTAGATCCTTTTGAAGCTCATTGTGATACCTACAGGATTGATGATAAACAGGACGGAACTAGCTCACTCTCACCGAAATCAGACCTCCACAATATGGTAGGTATTGCATCGGTCGGGTGCCACTTTATGTCTACTACATTAAAGCCCCCAATGCCCTAGAACATCTTCCTTTGCACTCACTTCATTTTTTAGCCCATGATTTCACCAGCTCTTTTTTATTTAGTTGGAAAAGATATTTAAAAGTTACTCCACTTAGATTTAGCTTATGCTTTTAAGTGGTATTAAAGAATTAATCCAAAAATTGCATGCTCTGCGGAGCTTCAATTACATTTTTATGTGATCAATCTTGCGTTTTGGTTTATTCGACATGCTTCTTGTTTCTGATTTTGCTTGATCTGGCCTTCTTTTGCTTGTCTTGATAATGGGAAGCCCACTACTTCCACCATAGGGCATGAAGAATCTTCTTGCAGAGCGGAAGTTTCGGATGATGACTTTAGTTCTTCACATTGTATAGATGTTAATGAAGCCAAAAAACAGGACTTACAAGACAAGGTATTACCTGGATTTCTGTTCTTATATCATTGAAAAACTGGAAAAGGATCAAAAATACCCTTGAACTATGTGAAATTGAACAAAAATGCCCTCAGTTAATATTTTGGTCTAAAAATGCCCCTACCATCGATTTTTAGACCAAACTATTAACGGAAGGCAATTTTGTTCAATTTCACATAGTTCAAGGGCATTTTAATCCTTTTCCGTTGAAAAATTAATCATACTTCTAATCTTTTATTTCTGTGCCCACAAACCTACCCCCTTTCTTGTATTTTGGAGGGTTGTATGGACCCACACTTACTCTGTTACTCGTGATTTGAGAATGTAGGGAAAAGGTGCATCCCCTGAATTAGAAGTAAATGGAGAAATACTTGTAACAAGCAGTTCTATCCAAGTAGAATCGCTCCGTTTTGAGGTAAAATTATATAGATTTTGTCTTAATTGGCTATGCCTATCTCCTTGTCACCTGTTTTCCCCTCCAATCCAGCTGAAATGTTGGAAAGGAGTGCAGGCTGTTAACCAGAATCACAATGTTCCTAGTTGATGAATATACATATCAGCATAAAGGTCATTCTCTTTGTCATAAAGTGCTTGCTGCTTGATATTAATGGAACTCATGCACTTCCTTTGTTTAACATGTGGTTATAATCTTGGACTCCCTAAACTTTATTTGTTCCTTTGCATTTTTTTAAGATCATTCCTGCCTTAAAAATGGTATCAAAAGTATAACAAATTGGCGTTGGCATAGACGAAGGGTTATATTTTGGATACCTAAGTTTTGTTTGCGTCTTGAGGATATTACTTTTGAAGATGACCTAGATATCCAATTAATTATACAGATTACAGATTGGTTAAGGTCAACTTTCCATCAAATGGTAATCATTATTTAGCTTTCTCCACATAGTAAAGAAAGAAGTAATGAATGCCAACTCAGCCAGGATTCAAATTCATGACACTTCAGACTAGTGGTTTCTTGACCAGTAGCCTCCCCCCTACCGGGGAGGGGTGGGTGGGGATGTACATCTGCAGTTTGCTTTGTTGATGTTGAGTTAGTTTTGATTTGGTTGAGTGCTTGGACTTCTATGGTTTCAGGTCAGCCAATATACCGGAAGGATTCACCTGTACTCTTGTATTCCTGGAATTGATTCCAGACCAAAACCACTTTTTAAGAATTTCCGGCCAGAGGAAGTTTCTCTAAAACTGCCCCCTCCCAAGGAAGTTGAGAAAACAGCTTATAATAATATCAACGAGGATATGAGTTGTCAGTATGCTCTCGTGGAATTCCTCAAACAATGGAGCAAGTTGAGTGCAATTGAACGAAGGAAACTGATTGGAAAGGCCTTGCAACTTCCGTTATGTGTTGAGTTGTCCTATTTAAATGAAAACCTTAATCACGATAATGGGGTATGTTATTTGCTTTTCTTTTGTCTTTGAGTTTGTTCCCGAATCATTAGCCCTTTCATTAGTGACTTACCTCTGGTTATATCTGTTTTTGACTCATCAGAATTGGAAGGTGGTTTTAACTCTTTAGAATGTATTGGTGTTTTTTTTTCAGGGACTGCTGAAAGGTAGAAGTAAGAGGAGAACTACACCGGTGGACGAACTTAGCTATCCCTTACCCCCAAATGCTGTCTGGAGGAAGATCCATCTTTGTAACGGGAAAGGGAAACAAGAGAAAATGTACACACAGGGGTGGTCCGACAAGGATGAACCACTCTGCAAGCTCTGTCAAACTCCTTGCAGGTGAGTTCAAATGATTATTTTGGGTAAAAATGAGGACAATGTTTGGTCACCAATGCTTTGTTGACTCTGTTTCCAGGAATGCCAATGCTAAAACTCCTGACTACTTTGAAGATCTCTTCTGTAGCTTGAACTGCTGTGAGGAGTATCACCTTAGAACTAATAATAGATCAATCCGTAATGTATGTTTTCACTTATATTTTTACTAAAATGAGTTTTGCTCATGCAAGAAATCCTTTAGTTGTTGAACCTTGGTACTTATAGGCGCTTTTCAAAATTGAGCGTGGCATTTGCACAAACTGCCAACTAGACTGCCACAAACTTGTGGAGCGCATCAGAGCATTGTCAATTGAGAGTCGCGAAGAGTATATCGGCAAAGTTGCCCCAAATTTGGTAAAGCGTAAGAAATTGTAAGTACGCAAATTAGAAGAGCATTCCATTCATGCCAAGGTCTTATGTTTTTCCGCATTGTTTTTCTTCTCGGTGTATACATATATGTAATTGTCTTAAGCCATAATTAAATATGTACTGACCATCTCAAGAAAGAGAAAGTAACACGCCTGTATCAGTTATGTTTAAGCACAATGTGTAGCTCGTGTACAACAAGGAACATTTCTGTTTTCCTGTACCCTTCTTCTTTTTGATAATTATTTGTGTTCCTCCTAGTACTAGCTTCATTTTCTTCCTTTTGTTTGTTCATGTCCTTATTCAACTATTTTATTTCATTTTTATCATTTCTGATGTTATTTTGTGTATTGAGTTTTTGGTGTAAAATTATGATGAGTATGTTTAGCTATTAAGAATGTACATGTTACTTTTTGTCAGAGGGAAGGATCTATCATAATTCCTAGGTATATTGAAATGCCACCTCCTATCCTAGAACATCCTGGCAATTTTTTTGAGAAAAGGTAACTTGTATTATAAACAAAGGAATACTCGGGATGTATTACAGTAATACTTACAATCAGAAATACGAAAGTGTTGCTGTGCCTGTTTTCCTATGAACTCATTAAGAATTCTAAAATACTAGGGATATCCTCATCTTCATGAGGATATTCATGTTTACACCAATAATAGAAAAGAGCTAAACAATTCAGTTTCATCTTCTCCCTAGAGCAGCTCTTGTTCTCAAAACATCTCTGATTCCTTTTCAGCCAAATAGTCCACCAATTGCAGGCTGGGACAATCTTCCATCTCTCCCTGTGCCCTGACTGATGTCCATCCCGATTCCAACATGCCAAAGTTTCCTTTATGTTTCCTGGCATAGACCAATTGATGAACCTTGTATTCATGAAAATCTGCCAAAGTTTCAGTCTCCTTACAGTGTAAAAAGAGATGATTTATCGTCTCTGCCTCACATTCACAAAAAAAACATCTGGAGCACAAATGGAGGCCCTTCTTCATACGGTTATCCTGCGCGAGAACAACCTGTTTTGCTAAGAGCCAAGTAAAACAGGGCACCTTAACTTTCCAGATAATTTTCCATGGCCAATAGCTTGGTTGAGTGTGTGTCCTCTGAGAGTTTTTGTAAGCTGCTCCAACTGAGAATCTCCCCTGGAGCCCATAACAGTTTGTTTTCACTGTTATTGAGTTCCTTGCATCGTTCCAGGATATTAAAAAATCAACCATGTTATTCACCTCTCAATCATTTAAAGGTCTCCTAAAACCTTAAATTCCAACCCTGAGCATCTCTCGTTTCCTGGCAATTTTACCCTCTTGTCCTTTATCTAAGATGTGTGGAGGTAGCAGTGGCATGACAACTAGTCTTCAAGAACATAAAAGAATTCTAGTCTACTGATTTAGGAACTACATACCTTGATGGCGTATACTTCACTTTAAGAATTCCAGTCTACTGATTTAAGATGCGTGGAGCTTTTCAGAAGATATGCCTACACATCCCCCACTCTCCTACTACACACGTATAATTAACTTTAATCCTATATGTTAAAGTAAGGGAGCTTTTGGGGGGGGGGGGGTTAACTACGTGAACAGTTTTCATTTGCTTAAACAGCCTCCCCCTCCACCCCCACCCTCCACAAACATCACATTAGTGTTGGACAAACTAGAAAAAGTTGGAATGGGTGCAAGGCAAATAACACAAAAGAACCATCAGCTTTAGTTTGTTGTTCCTCAGTGGTCTATGTATTTGCTGGAATACCAGTTAATTGTTTGCATTTGGCAGATTTCAAAAGCTTGTTCAGGACCCTATTGATGGCAATGCATGGCATGCGGATCACATTATACCTGTATATAAAGGGGGAGGTAAATGACAAGAGAAACTCTTCCTTCTTCTTGCAAAGTTTTTGTTCAAGGGTCATCCTCTTGAAGTTTTTGATAGATTTACTCGGATGATCTCTGGTTCTCTCTACTCTCTTTTCTCATTTCTGTTTTTGTGCAAGCAATTTTCATTTCTCTTTCCCCTCGCCCTCTACCTTCCTCTTCCTACTTAGTCCCTTCTTTTTTCTGACCTTTTTATGCATCATGTATCTACTTTTTCACTTGAAAATCCCACTCCCATCTTCTTGTCTTTTGAAATTCTTGCAGGTGAATGTAGGCTAGAGAACATGAGGACATTATGTGTTGCTTGTCATGCTGATGTCACTGCTACTCAACATACAGAACGGCGTTTGACTAGACTTGTGGCAAAGAAGAAACTCAAAGCTGTCATGAGCAACCTCAAAACTATTAATAAATCCAAGCAAAAAGTGGATGAACCAGAGGTGTGTACTTTTCTAGACTTCGCTGGTTAATTAATGTGTAGCTTTATTGAGTTTGCTCTATTCGTCAATAATCATGTGATAAGGTAGTTTGTACACAAAAAGATCTTGGAAACTATAATTGGGCTGGGGATAGTACAGATATTTATCTCAGTGAGTAGGATGTATTTGCAAAATTAATTGTAATTTATATCACTTTGGCCTATTGATGTGACAATCCTATTTGTGGCACGCGGTTCTGGGTTGATGGCATCATATGCTGTTACTATGAGATTAAGTCCTCTTTTCCATTTTGCTATTTATTTCAGGGTTCACGGCATTCTGATGTTGAAGAGAACAAAGATGAGGATGAACTTCTAGTGAATGTCCCAGGAAGTGCTTATTCCATTAGCACTCCAAGTCAAGAAGGAGGAAATTCAGAATTGGAAACTAGTGCCAGTAATGTCTTGGGTGAGGCGCGGCATAATGACGTGCTGCCCAGTGCACAGAGCTTACCTCAGTCTTGAGGAAAACCAACTGTAAATAGCTTGGGATGTTTATTTTGTTAAAGAAATAGGTAATGTGAGTGAGTTTCTGGATACTTACACGATCTATTATATTATCTGATCAGAATTGGTTAGCCAATTGTATTTTGGGACACGTTTGTGGGAAATTTTCCGAGTGATTTGCTTATATATCATGCTGCTTTGTTTTAACCTTTTATACATTCAGTTTCTTGTAGGAAAAGGGTTGAAGTACTGAAAACCTTGTGTATCCACTACATAAAATCATTGATATGGTGTTTGAGACACCATCCTGATCTATCATTGGAAGACCATGATCATGTCATTTACCTCGTAAATCAGCAACTAGAACTAAGTCAATGAAATCGAATACTCCACATGATTGCTTAGCAGAGGCATAAGCCCTGTAATTTCTCTCAAATTGTGATCACAACCAGCATAAGCTCTGAAAGTTCTCTCAAACTGTGATCACAACCAACATCTCAATCGTATGCAGACTTCACCCCTACATGAGGCTGTTCTCGATAGATCCTTCACTCAGAAGGATGTCTCATAAAAACCCTATGTAAAATGTAGAGCAAATAACTACACTGCATAGGAAGCAGAAACTACAAGCTAATGAATTGCACCATCCTCAAGCCTCCAACAAACTCCTTCAGCTGGCAGATGATGATCAGAGATGCTTCACTTGCCATTATTTACACAACTCCTTTGTTAAGATAATAGACAGAAAGTTCAGGTGGTAAATAAAGCTTTCTTAGGAAAAAAGAGAGTGGCATTAGAATTTAGTAGTGCAGTAAGATGTCACTAAAATCAAGCAACAGCTGCTGCAGTTGTCTTATTAGCGTTTAAAGGAACCTACATCTCAATTTTAGCAGTTCCTAATGAATAACCAGTAGTATCTCACTGTAAAGAAGATTACAGTGTCATATACCGTGCTTATTTGACATTAAGCACTCAAAAAAAAATGGAGACAACTTAAAGCTATACAGTAAGTAAATTCATAATATACCATTCTCATTGCTGGTGACTGCAGCAAAAAACTGTTCTGCTTTATCAAGTACGTCAGTAGATAGTCTAGAGTGTAACATCCATGCGGTTGTGCTCTCTGGCACAGGTAAATTGCTCTTCAGACTCTTGCCTTCACAAGGCTTTACCACTTTGTTCTCTCTTAAGCTTCGGATCCTGGCAGTTCTAGTAGTCAGCAATGGACTACCTCTCTGGGGAAGGACCCGAGCATTGCGACTACTGCGGTTTGACTTTAGTGGGACATCAACTTGAAGGTTTTTAGATTCAGGACCCAGCTGAGCAGATGCACCAGCCTCATCTAGTGATGGATTATTAGGTATGGTAAAAGAATTAGCAGAGGGAAGACTACTTCTACAAGCTTTCAGCAAAGCAAGGAGCATATCAGTGCTTAGTTCTTGCTGAATGACATCCTTGTTCTGTTCACATCCAAAGCAGGCAGCAACCATGGTACCCGCCAAGACTGGCATTAACTCTGGATCACTAAAGAACATAAAAGGAAGGTCGCATACCTGTTTTGCACAATCCACAGTTAAATTTCTATTTTTCAGGCAAAGTCCAAGTAGAAAGAAAGATATATGCACCTTGTGAAGAATAGTAGGGCTCTTTCCCCATCGAAGAACAGCTTGGTTTTCAGGATGGAACAATGAAAAATAACCAAGAAGCGGCAATGATTCTAGCAGCAACAAACCAATCTGAAACACAAAACACCCAAATGAAAAAGACTAAATAAATTAGTCCTGTACTTTGTCAAGAGGAAATAAACCATGTGAAAACATGAAGCCCAACAATTATACAAAAATCCAATTACTCTCTAATAAGATGCTTGTTTCAGAGGAACATTCTCATTTTATTCCTGGAATCCAAAAAATGAAAAGTCAAACAAAACTGAAATACCTAAACATCAGAAGGGACTTAATAACTCATTTGAATGAGGGCCTGGTGGTAATTAGGGCCAGTGCTACGAAGTGAGACGGCCAATAACCAAGATCCACTTTTGCTGTAGACCCTGTATGCCTAAGATCTTCTATATTTTATGCGAGTGTAAATATCTTTCCAAGTTATTGTCCATAGGATTTCTAGATCTATCTTAATCAGAGAAGTTCAGACTTCAGAGGGCTATTTGATTGCAGACTTGCTGTTCTTATCATTCAGACTTCAGTCACACCAGACAAGTTACAAAAGGTTCCAAACAAAATAAGGTCTATTCAATTCAACCCGTCACAACTTTTAGAAAACATATTTGATGATATAACCGAGAAGTTAGTTAATAGTGCTGATCAATTCAGGCCTTCACAGAGTAAAGGCTTTCAAATCTTGTCTTGTCTTTACTCATCGGTCGCAATATGTTTTTAGGAACACCAAGATTTACTTATATTAAACTTTACTTTGTACCAGAGAAATATAATATATATAAGAAAAGTTGATGTTCCTGAGAAATGCACGACAACCATGGAACAATATACTGACAACTTTTCCTATAGTGCATCAGCTTAAACAATAGGAAAGTGTGAGTTTAGGATCTCTTTCTAAATGAAAATGGACAATTTTTTTAAAAATTTTTTGCACCCAAGGGTGTTGCCTAGTGGTCATTGAAGTGGGTGAGCACCATGAGGTCCCAGGTTCATATCTCATCAAAGACAAAACACTAGTGATTTCGTCCATCTCTTCTAGCCTTGGTGGACAGAGTTACTTGATACCTATTGTCGGAGGGAGGTGGCGGGTATTCCGTGGAATTAGTCGAGGTACGTGCGAGCTGGTCCGGACACCACCGTTATCAAAAACAAAAAAACGGACAATTTTTCAGCTTAAAATATGGGAATTTGTGAGGATCTTTTGATTGTACTTTCTTCCCTCCAACCAAAAGACATTGGCTTTCCAAGACTAGCATAAACACTTACAACACTTCTCTATGTTCATTGAATCATATGAGATGTTCAATCTAAACGCCAAACATGAAACCAAAAGCACCAGAAAGTCACCTGGTCAGTTGCTGTGCCCCATTTGCTTGTGCTATAAGAGAGAAGAAAACTCATCAAGTGAAAAAATTCCATTTTCAGATCTGGTCGGGCCTGTGGTTCAGCAAAGAGAATAAAGAGTTCTTTTTAGCATCTAAGACTTTTAGAAGAGAAAGTTGATACAGATAGTTGCAAATCAACTTACTAGCATCTTCTGGATAAAAGATATGTCAATTAATGCTAAATTGTTCAACACCTTCAATACACCAGTTGCCACATCTTCAAAATTGGATGGAAGGACATAGGAGGCCTGCAAAGAAATACAATCAGATATGCAGTAGACACAGAGCTAAGCAGAC
Source organism: Solanum piurae (assembly GCA_029582685.1). Taxonomy (NCBI): domain Eukaryota; kingdom Viridiplantae; phylum Streptophyta; class Magnoliopsida; order Solanales; family Solanaceae; genus Solanum; species Solanum piurae. The sequence continues at coordinate 23,452 of JAJOOO010021998.1, forward strand.
TATGATCACAAGTAAGCTCAAGCTTAGGTTTCAGCTTACTTTTTATAAAGCTAGAAGCAACCGATTTTTTTTTTTTTGATGAAGTAAGTTGTTAGAAGCAACCAACTTTATTGTTAACATATATATGAGGAATTTCAAACAATTACTTCCTGGTATTAGAATGACTCGATGTAACATGCTTACGATAGAGAATTGATAAACAAGAACAAAAGTAGCAAGCAAATATGACGTTCACGATATCCTAAATATAGATAGACAAGGCCCAGTAAGATTCATGAACTTTTGAAATTGCACAAAATCTAAATCCTGCAGAAAACCTAAAAGCTAGATTTTACAAACAAATTTAATGGTATCCACAAAGTTTTACCTGCTGTTCAGAACATCTATTATTAGCCTGTAATAATACAGCTGTCAACATTGATGGAAGACAAACTAAGCCAGTCTCAGATACGGCTGAAAGAAGAAACTTCACTGCCGGCTTCATCACTGATTCATTTCCACCGATATGACCTTCACTATTATCTTGAGATTTCTTCTCGTCTGTCTGAAGGTTATTGTACGTCACGTTGCTAGTAGATTCCTGCAGTACATCTGCAGTTTCCATGCTAGCAGCAACTGAGTCAACTTTGTCAGATCTCAGAGCATTTACAACTGCACCCTGATGTTCTTTTATTTTAGGAAATTCATCCAGGGGGCTATCCTCCGGTACATCCGACAAACCCAAGGCTACACCTCCATTTACTCCAGGAAATACCAATTTACCATCATTTTGGGAATTGCACAAAGGAGAAGAAGACTTCAAGTCTGCAGCTTCAGCAAGTTCAATGTCATTCTTTTCATTTCTATGAGTTGATGCACCAGGAAAGTTTTTACATGTTAATGAAGACGTATTTCTGAATCTGAATGTAAGAACTGCCAACAGATTTACACCAAGAAGAATTGATGAAGGGAAAGGAGAACCTTCTACAGATGGTCTATCATAAAGTGCAAAAAGATCCCGTAACCGGTGAATAACTTGGTATGCAATTACAAGCTCGATTAAACCATCTTGCAGTTGAAGGGAACGTTCATCCGTACTTGTATGACCAATAATTGCTGCTGCTGTCCAAAGGAAACCATCCAGAACTTCAGCCATTAGTTCCAACCTTTCAGTTGATGCCTTACATGTGACCAGGTTGGCAGAAGCAGAGCCATTTGATGAGGCTGCAATTTTGATGTAGGTTTCAAGAGCTGCCGCCAACATGGGGATGATGGGGGGCAGTAGATTTTGCGCAAGAAAGTAAGACTTGTTTGCAGCCGCTGAAAGTACAACTTTCAGAAGCCTTAAAAGGTAGACTGTAACCTGGCAGCTTTCTGGTTTTGATGTGTGAGATGCAGGAAGTGCAGAAGCAATAAAATCAACCAGACCAGCTTGACGAGAAGCCTGCAGCTCAGCATCCCTTCCCTCCAAAAACTAGTTACAACACAACGCCAGAAGCAATTAGTAACAAATAATTCATGAAACAAAATTGAACTATTAAATCCACAATGGTGTGTACATTGCAGTTCTTCACAACGGGATAAAGTAACTATTTATCTTAATGCCACTATATTTGTCATTGTGAACAGGAACACAAGTGAAACAAACTTCACAAGTGCAGTATATCACCTTAATGATTTCAGCTGTTATTAGTCCAAAGCTCGCAGCCCCTTCTTTTCTTGCTTGGCGAAGTCTTTGAAGTTCTTGAAGCCACTTTGCAATTTTCACCCTTGCAGTTGCCACTGCAGTTCGATATACAAAACCTGCATTTTCTGTACTGGTTGAAGGTTCAGGACAATCATATTTCAATGCCATAAGTCGTTGGCGGATTTTTTTGATCCTCCGTTTTAACGATTGCTGAGTAGTGATGTGTCCAGGAGCAAGCATAGAGCCTTCAGGAGCAAAGCCATTGTTTTCGTTATAATCCTCACAGTTACTGATCGGCGTAGATCTACCTTGAACCTCCTTAGCCACAGAACGACGAAATAATGGTGAAGACTGATCTCTGAAATCCATTGAAGCTCTTTCCCGTATTTGCTCCAGATAAATTTTACGACGCTGTTCACTTTCTCTGAGTCTTTCAGCTAACTTCTGGGCCAGGAGCTCAGCTTCCTCCTGTTGAGCTTTAGCTCGAACCTCCTTTCTCCGCATCTGTTCCATCGTCTTCGCTTCACGTGCTGCACTTGATGCTTTACGCTCCTCTTCCCTTCTTACTTGTGCCTCTTCCTTTTTCCTCTGTGTCTCTGCAAGGCGCTGCAACTTTTCTGCTTCAATTAATTTCTTGCGTTCCAAGACAGCTTCTTCCCTTGCCATATCTTCTTTCTGTTTAGTTTTCAGCACTTGAAGTTTCTCAGCCCTCCTCAACTCAGAATCATGGAGTTTCTGGCGCAAGATGAGCTTTTTGTTCTCTTCGTTGAGTGAAGTAATGAATCGAACTTCATTTACTTTTATGCTTTCATCACCTGCCCTTCTTACTACTTCAGCTAGGTGAGCTTCATGGCGGGATTCACTACGTTGGTGCCTAGCATACATCACCTCTCGCAATTTCATACTACGGACAGTTTGCCATTCACTTACACGGTTCAGCTTCTCAGATGTTCGCTGAAGTTTTTGAACTCTCTCATTCTCAAGTTCAGTTCTAATTCTCATTGCACGTGCATGTTTTTCTTCCGCTTCTTTTTTTAAGTCAATAGCCGACTTCTTCTTTTTCTCAGGAGACATGAGTTTGTCGTGCAAAGTGCGTGCACGCTCTGCACTTCTTCTACTCAAGCCAGGTGAATACGAAAAGCGAGATGAAACTCGGTGTGGTGTGGAGAGTACATCTTCCCAGTTTCTCTTCTCCTTCCAGGCATCCATTGATCTCCAGGAGCTTCCATTTCGCTTTTCTTTGTCTCTTTCATAATGTCTTTTCAAGTGATCCATAGGCTTTAGATTTTTCTCATTGTCTCTCCTGTTCTTTCCATTGACAGATGTGGAAACCCCCTCCTTAGGAGGTAATCTAGATGCATGAGAAGCAGACTTGCCCGAGTCAACATGCCTCTTCTCTCTACTCAAATTTCCATGAGAAGGATTTAATGCATTACTCTGCTTCCTACTCTTCTCTAATGATTCATTTGAACAGCTTTTTTTGTCACCTTTCTCATTAAAAGTCTCCAAAACACTAGTACTTCCACAATGATGATCATAACAATTAGGTTCCATTTTCTCCACACCTGTAGCTGACATACTAGCTCTTTCATGTTGAATTTTTCGAAAAGCCTCCAGAGATGAAGCCAGTATTTCTGCCCTATGCGGTGAAGTTGTCATCCGGCGGACCTGCATTCAGAAGAAAGACAGATTTTGTTAAATTAAAAAAGGAGTAGATAATCAATGTATCCACGTGTCTTTGTGTGTATGATATGCATTGATACTCCTAAAAGATGCTGCAATTATCCAGGCCCACAGATGAAGCTACTTACCATATTGCTTTGAAAGCCTTACCACAAACAAAAGAAAAAGATTGGAAAAGGTTGCTTATTTAGAATACAGGATATTCGAGAAATGGTCACAAGGGCTTTCTCACTTCATTTAGAATGAGAAATTCTTGGGCAGGTGTAAGTTTCCTGTTTTAGCTTTTCATTTAATAGCTTTCATTTCCCAAAGTACCTCATATTTCCCTATTTGTCCTTTTCCCACAGAGCTTTGTACTGATTATTAATGACGTAAAAGGCATTTCCTACGCAACACTACAAAAGGGAAGCAGCAAACTGTAAACATCCAGAAACACTTGCACTCCCATCAGCAGATGTTCCTGTAGTTTCCCAACATGAAAGCACCACACACAATCCCAAGCAGGTCAAGTTTAGTCTGCGTTCTGCTTCACCAATTACTGATAAGCAGAACAGAACTTCAGGATAGAGGTATAGCACATTTTCAATTTTATATGCTAAATAGATGGGTAGCGTCTATGCCAAAATTACATGTTCTTTTCTTTTGAGCTGATTTCAGTCTTCTTAAAAAAGTTAGAAATTCCTCCACATTCAGGCAGTGCATCTTCCTTGATGCACTTCTCAGTTATCTTCTTTCCCAGATATCAAAACCAGTGTATATTCATTATAATGATTTCAACATTTATTTTTTCTTCAAGTTCTCTGTTAGTCCTCTTAAACTAACTCTTTGCAGTACATTATAATCTAACAGTTTTCTATTAGTACTGAGAGTTGAGTTCCTAATATTGGCAATTTGGCATTCATCACTGTGCTCATGTTTCTAGCTAATTTCTTTTTTTGATGACGTATGGTATTTCACTAGAGTGTTTCCACCTACTTTCTTTTTTTGAGGACGTATGGTATTTCACTAGAGTGTTTCTACCAGGGGTGGAGGTACACTATGCTCAGGGTGTCCAATTGGACACCACACTAAAGTTTCTTAGCGCAATATTTTTAGCCCAGCTAAAGCTGACGCGCGAAGGTCCATCATGCGTGCACGTGTTCGAATCCCAGTTGCTGCATATTTGTTTTTACATTTTCAAAAAGCTCATAATTAATTTATAAATTATAGTTAATAAATCAGTTATGGCCCCCAGGCCTAGCTCAAGTGGCAAAAGGTGGACGATTTGTGGCTTAGGTCGCAGGTTCAAGCCCCACACCATGCAAAGCGAAGCCCGGTATTTAAGTGGAGAAGGGTAGAGGGGCGGGCCCATTATCCACCGAGTTTAGAAGGCTGTGATTGGTCCAAAGAACGGATCACAGACGGATTTCTCGGTTATCAAAAAAAAAAAAGAAAAAAAAAATCAGTATGTTTTTAATAATTCAAAACTAATATTATCTATTAAAAATCTTAAATAGAGACCTAATCATAGTTAATAAATATGTTATTTTTTCAATAATTCAAAACTCATATTATCTATTAAAATAATCTTAAATTAGAGACCTACAACTTAAAAATATAACAAAAAAAATAAAAGCATAGTAGTCATTAAATTTTAATCATTTTTTTCTTTTCACTATAATACTAAATAAAATTTAGAAGTAATTATTTAATTTAAAGTTAATAAGCAAGTTCTATTTTTTTTCTCCATAAAGCCACTAAAAGTGTAAAAAGGCTAGGCTCTATATAGAATTTCTTTTTAGAAAAACTCATTTGATCTTACTCTTTATTTTTCATATCTTGTTGTTAAGTCACCAAAGGTTAGTGAAATCATGAAGTATAAAAGTGATTTCATTATAAACTAAATTTTCTCTTTCTCTTTTTTTTTTTTTGTGTTCATTCACTTCCTATAAAATAAACATGAACTGAAAAGCTAAATTTTATGGAAGTTCATTTTAAAAAATTTAGTATATTTTTAATTAAAAAAATTAATTGTTAATGTTACGTAGTTTGATTTCAAAATTTTAGTGCACCCATCGTCAAATTATTTTTTTAACCTATGCGATTCTTGGACACCCTTCGTGAAATTTCTGGCTGGTTTCTACCTAATTTCTTTTGAGTAAAATTTTGTATCTCAGGTTTTAAGGGGGGGAGAAGAGAATCTTGTCCTCTGTGTGAGAAACTCCAAAGTTATCTAGCCGTACTTATGTTGGCAATACTCCATCTGTAATTTCATGTTGTCCCTCAAGGTAAATAAAAGTTGGTCATTACTAGCCAGGGAACTCCAGATACTGCTTCAGCAAGAACAACAATCATGCAAGAATAATCTCACTTCCCCACAACAAATAAAGGAAATGTGTGAACAAAATCATTTTTCCTCTAATAAGGTCCCGAAGAGGGTGACCCTTTCATGATTGTTCATCCAATATTATATAATAAGTAATATTGAATTATAAGGAAATATCAGAAGTATTTGAAAGACGGTATAATTCCTCCATTTAAAGAGTTGAAGGACTTCCCAGGCCCAAACTGTGTGTGCTGCAGTACCCCAAACAAGGTAAAGTTAGCATCAATTGATATATACCTTATGCCAGGGGAGTTAGAATAATAATGATTGGTCAGCAGATATTTTAGATATGCTTGCATATATTCATATTGCAGTTTTTCAACTTGCAAATGGCAGATATTGATTTGTTTATGTGATAATGTTTTAGGGTATCAATACAAAACATTGAAAGATGAGACTAGATAGAGTACTGACCTCCCATGACAGAGCATGTGGTCTGCGATGGTTAGACTTCATGGTAAAAGGTGTTCCATCAGTTGCGTGAGAACTGGATTTTTTCAGTCTCTCAAATTCCTCCACTCTTGAGCTCAATTCTTTAAAATCAGATGTGGCTTCTTCAAGAACAAGAATGGACTCTTTTGTTTGCTCCAGGTCACATTCCAGTTCACAGAGTAGGTAGAGTTCATCTACTGCCCGATTAAGATTCTCAAAGAGAAAGCACCATAGGCGATGCCTGAACCTTTCTTTACTTTCACCGCTGTCTTCAGCATCAATACTGCTCGAATTAGTTTTAGATATATCCTCAATGATTGAATTAACTCGTTTGTTCCTAAACTCTTCATTAGAAGATGCCAGAAAGGACTGCCCAATGTTTCCTGATCCTCCTTTAGTAGGTGATAGTGACTCAGGATTCTGGGAAACCATCACTGTTTTTATATTCTGATCAAGACTAGGCACTTCAAGGATTTCCATGCAAGCTTCTTCAGATTTGACAGTGCACATACCTACGCCACTAGGCCCTTCTCTGGCAGCACATTTAACCTTTTCGCCGGGACTCTCGCAAGTGTCACCTTTTTCAAGCTGGGTATAAGCAGCAGTAGCATTAACATCTTCTGAAGATAATTCCTTCATATTTGGAGACAAAGGATGAGAGTCGAGAATTTGATGGTTTTCATCCTCAGTGGTTGCAACCAATCTATTTTTCTCTAGATCAGTTATAGAAGTGTGTGCAAAAGAATCATTTGTTTGATCAGTTCTTCTACTAAGAAGATCATGATTTTGAATGTCACCAAACTTAATTTCTGCTTGGACAGTACTTCCAAAAGGAGACGGTAGACCTCTATCATCCAAGTCACCCCACTTGATTTTTGGTAGGACCTCATGGTTAATTCTTTGAGAATGTTCCCTACCGATTCCTTGATTTGAATCTGTTGAAAAACCTAAACTAACAGAAGTACTACAATGACCAACTACACATTTATCGTGCACAATCACTGCATCTTCCTTCAGAACTGATGTTACGCCATCATGTATAATACCAGGGCGACTTCCTTTTGAATGCCGAACAGACGACTTAAGATCCTCATTTTTTACAGCCAATGAAGGCTGACTCTCTGGATGGCCAGAAGCAGCTCCTTGAGATGATCCTCCAACCCAACCATGCAGCGAAAACTTTGAACTGTTTCTGTTGTGCTTCTGCACAACAAGTTCACACATTGATTAACAAATAGACTAAAGGATCCAAGAATATGAAACAATCCAGGCTAATTCACCATTTTCTTCACTAAATGGTCCAATAATGTTATCCCCAATTTTAAGGCAACCCACTAATCCAATTTCAGAAACATATTGAAATGATTAACTCTTTATCAGATAACTAAGATATAACTAATCCATCTACATGAATTCAAGATTTTAATCCAAAATAATACCTAAAACACCAGACTATCAGGCTGTACTTTCTTCATTTAGGCCCATAACACAACTTAAACATGGTTCTTGATGATTTCTGTTATAATTAGTAAACCCCATTTTTCTTAATCATCTTTCAGCTTAAAGATAAAAACCAAAATGATTCAATTTAGCAAAAAGTTCACACCTTTTTCACTTGCATCCATCCAGAACCTTCTTGATCATCCCCTCCTTCATTGCTCTCCATCCGAACCCCAAAATTACCTCCTTCAATAAATATGGCTGAAAATTTGATTTTGATAAAAAATAAACAGTCAGGGAGAAAGAATTTTCCAAAGAAGTTTTGTGGAAAACTCCAAAGAGCTAAACTTTCAAGGGCTATTTTTCTTCCTTTTTCATTTTTTGAATTTCTAGGGTTTTTTTAGGGTGAGTAGTGAGGACCTCCATTAAAGAACCTAACTGCATAAGAGAATGTGTGAAACCAATTTTTTATTTGGAAGCATTGTTTCTGTGAGGAAGAAGATGGTGTTTTCAGGACTTCTTTTTCACTAATATATCCTCTAATTTTGTCCATGTTGACATTTATGTCCTCTTTGTTTTTTTCAAGTACATTGAAAACTACTTAAAACGAGTAACTAATAGTCTGTTTGGTTAAGTTTTAACCGAAAATAAGTGTCATATTTGCTATAGTTGAGCATTTTAATATGTGATAAAGTGTTTTTGTTATACACTTTCGGTAAATATTTGAATTTTTTTTTGACGCGTGTTATCAAGTGTACATTACGTTAAAATAGTTAATAGCATAAAATGTATTTCTTCATGTAATTACACACATTAGCATGAATTGAAACAAATAAAGATTTTACGATTTATTTGAGGTTAATATGTATAACAGAATATATTTTAGTAGTTAAAAATCTACAAAATGAGCTGTGAGAGTATATGCAGAAAACTTATCAAAATTTTAAGTTAAAAATATCTCATAAAAACACTTTATCATATATTCAACTGAAATAAATCATAATTTAAGTGTTTTAAATAAAATTCACATGTAAATTTAGAGATAGTCGATGTTCTATCTTTCTTTAACTAAATCTTTCATATTACTTATTTTCTCTGTGTCAATTTATATAATACTATTTGATTGCTAGAAAATTTAGATAAAATAATACATATTTAGAGCTAAATATAAAATAAATCAAATAAAGAAAAAATAAATGGAATTACTTAAATTGCAATAGAGAGAATATTAATTATTGAAACTTCAAACTAATTAAAATTGTCGAGATTAAAAAAAAAAAATCGAAGGAAATTACATATGTACCCTCTCTAGTTCCTAAGTGGGACCTTGTTGAATTACAAACTTCTGGGGGAGGTGGTAAGTTAGGTGTACTAAAAAAGAAAACGTGTATTTATGTACTAACGTAATAAGTTCGGTTAAATTTAATAATTTTTATTAAATATTTAGAAATAACTTTTTAAAATTTTATATTTAGTAAACTATTAAATATTACATTTTTTCAAAAGAAAATATATTCAAAACATAAATTTAAGTCTATTTTTCACTATCATCTTTTTTGATTATTTTTAAATTAGTCTGGAGAAAATGTAAATAGTCAATAACCTTATTAAGTGATGTATAATTATGGAGGAAAACATTTGAACTTTAAATAATTTACTTATTTTGAAATATGAAAAAGTCTCAATATATAATTCACTTAATATAGAATAGACAGAGTATAAATTTAGAACATATTCTAATTAAGAGTTAAAATTTCAAATTCATAAAGTTTAAAATTTACTTGGCCTTTAAATAGGTATAATAAATATGCTTTAATTCAATTGGAATTTTATATTTAGAGATAAATCCTTAGGCTCAATTGAATATTTCATGTAAGATCTTTTTCTTTTTTTTAAGATTTCATGTGAGATCTTGATTTTAATTTAATTCTAATAAATAATAATAACTAAAATTAGCCATGTCGGTGGTTATTACAGATAAAAAGTAGCATATACTTTTTTTGTGACCAAAATTAATTATAATAAAAGTATTCAATTAATGCTTGAAATCTTCCTACTATAATTACACTCATTGAGCTTTAATTTTATACGTTTCAAACACCTTTAAAAATCTCTATTTATTCACTTTTTATATGATTTTTTACTGTCTCTGCTGCTTCATCAGTGATCAACAGCTATATTCTGCTAGGTATATTTTTCTATTTTCTCATATGTACTATATTCTGCTTGGTTTTTCTGTAAAAGTAGAACGAAGAATATATGTAAGTAAGACATGATTTTAGATAGAAGAATATGATAATCGAGAATTAAGATAAATAACTAGTAGGTAATCAATTGATATTATTGAGTTTGCCTTATTTGTATGGTTAATAATAATACCCTCTTATTATTTTTCATTTTTTTGGGAGTTTTTTTTACTTGTTTGTTATATATCTTTGTTTTGTTTATTGTACTGTTTGTTGTTGTTATTGTTCTTTCTCCATTTTCTATATAATATCTTCATTAATGTATTTTTTAATGATTTAAATATGTATTATTTTAACCGATAATCTATTAAAAATAAAAAAATCTATCTACATGGTGCGTGCCCTCTCCAAATCATAATAGTGAAATTCTAGTAGTTTCTTCATATTTATATATATATATATATATATATATATATATATATATATATATATATAAATAAAT